>VWZZ01007275.1:49684-63344 GCA_013399095.1 Psophia crepitans | reverse complement strand
CCTGCAGCCCATGGAGGAGGGGTGATGGGGAGCAGAGATGCCACCTGCAGCCCATGGAGGAGGGGTGATGGGGAGCAGAGATGCCACCTGCAGCCCATGGAGGACCCCACGCCAGAGCAGGTGGAGACACCTGAAGGAGGCTGTGACCCTATGGGAAGCCCACGCTGGAGCAAGCTCCTGGCAGGACCTGTGGATCCATGAAGAGAGGAGCCCAGACCAGAGCAGGTTTGCTGGCAGGACTTGTGACCCCTGTGGGGGACCCATGCTGAAGCAGTCTGCTCCAGAAGGTCTGCACCCCATGGGAGGAACCCCATGCTGGAGCAGGGGAAGAGTCCTCCCCTTGAGGAGGAAGAAGCAGCAGAAACACTGTGTGATCAACTAACCATAACCCTCATCCCCATCCCGCTGTGCCGCTGGGGGTGAGTAGGTAGAGGTCAGGGGTGAAGTTAAGAAGGGAGGGGTGGGGGGAGGTGTTTTAAGATTTGGTTTTACTCCTCACTGCTCTGCTCTGTGTTCTGCTCAGTAATAAATTAGATTAATTCCTCTCTAAGTCTGGTCTGTTTTGCCCAGGATGGTAATTGGTGAACAGCTTCTCACTATCCTTATCTCGGCCTGCGAGCCGTTCATTACCCCTTTTCTCCCTGTCCAGTTCAGGAGGACAGTGATCAAGCGGCTTTGGTGGGCACCTGGACTCCAGCCAGGGTCAGCCCACCACAGATGGTTTCCAAGGCCTGAATGTTTTTAGGCCCAGCCCAACGAACGAGGCACCATAAAGGACTGTAGTACTGCACAGATCATCCCCCAAGAGCGACCCTACACTCTCCCCTGAAGAGGTAGCGGAACACTTTGTTGGGGTTTTTTATTTTATTTTAAATCATCTATGTTTTCAGTGCATGTACGTCTGCACGTTTGAATCCAGACCTGCTTGACAGCCCTGAGCACGTGCATGCTGATGGATGCAGAGGCTGACCTCCAGGACTCCCTGCTCGGGAAGCTGATGTACACTCCACATTTAAGTATGGACCAAATCTCTTATTTACAACTTTTGAGCCAAACATGGCACGGTAAAGCACACTAACTCTCCAACCACTATTTGACTTTGGCTATTTGGTGGCCACAATACAGCTACTTTGAGCCTGACCTCCATAGCTAGCACATGGGTACACCATTCACATCATCCAGGTCCAAAGGTTCATTAACTTAAGCCTCAAGACTGGTCCTCAAGAAGCAGAGAGTCTGAGAAATGCGATACAAGGCTGGAGCAGCTGCTGCACAGACAGAGCCAGGACGAGTTTCACCATTCCTGACCCCTGATGTATCTGACCACAGAACATATGGAAACTGCCTCTGCTTATGAAGACAAAAATGTCATTCTCTCCTTTCTCCCTTCTTTTTCTTAACAGGGATGGAGTGTACCCTGTCTCGAAAGCATTGTGCTTAAGTTAACTTGAAAAGCTGTAGATGAAGGTCACACTTGGTCTCTCTCAGCCAGTGCATTGGGCCTGGCTGAGATGGAGTTAATTTCCTCATAGCAGCCCTTGCCACGCAAACCCACAACAGCCAGATTTCCATCTTCTATCTCTGTGATCTATAAAATACCCAAAAACGAGATTATTTTTTAAAGTACTGTTTCACTTCAGACTAATGGTGAAGAAGAGGTATAACCAAGCCCTAAAGTAACTTACTCCTCTGCCTCTCAGAAAAGGAGCTTCCGACAGAGCCGCACCTTTACCAGAGCACAGGCCCACTACAGAGATGCTACATGCACACAAACATCTCAGACCAAACAGCTATCAGGCAGCTGGCTGTCCACATCCTCAGTGAAAGCGAACACAGTCTGGTCTCATTTAAGAAGATCTTTTACTGAGACCAGGAGGTCAGAAAAGAAGTAGTCCTTTAGAAAGTGACTGACAAGCTCACTGAAACAAAATCTCATGGTACCTCCTCTCACAACCAAGGAAGAGCCTGACTTGGAGGTTAGGTGACTGTCAGGGACAGGCCCTAAATACAAGCGTTTATACCTGTATGTTCCTCCAGGCCTCTGCTATTGGCCACTGCCAGTCACGCAATGGACGAGATTTATCCGTAGCTTAGCTGGTACAACTACTGTGCTTTCTTAAGATGCTGTAACACCTCAGATCACTTTTTAAAGGACTTAATGGGGGAGAATATGGCTATTATCAGATTTACATGGGATACAGCAGGAATAAAGGATGACACATTGTTACTAACTGTCAATAATGACAGCATAAGGCCAGCTCTTAAACTGATCTAACAGTTACAGAAAGCGTAACATTTAACCCTTGGGTTTTGCCCCAGAAACATACCCAAAGCCTGCCCCCCTCAAGAGGGCTAAAACAGGCCACAGATGGATCATCTAGAGGAGAAAGGGTTTAAGTGCAACCACTTGACTTTCCTCTGATCATGTTTGAAATTCTGACAGTGTTTATTAACGGCCTGACAACCAAGCGGATGAGCGAGAAGGCATGACCACCACTGCCACCACTACTCTGAGCCATTGAGCAGGGAGTGCCTCTGCAGACACTGCTCTTGGAAGAAAACGTTACTTTTCACAAAGCTTACCATTATGTTTGCAGTATTTCCAGACATTGAAGATACATATCTCATCACACTTCTCTTCGTTGTCATTGCTCAAAGCTTTAGCAGAGGAATCATCTTTTTTATCTACAGGAAAGAAGACATCAGTCCTTATTTGCCCTACCAAAATACAACTCAGAGAAAGACGTTGCATTTGGTATTTCATCCCAGAAACAACAAATTTACTGCAGTAGCCAAGTCAAGTACTTTCAGGATCTGACTACGCCCCATACAGCTCACCGCACGAGGTAGGGCTCTGTGACTGACCAATAAACCCTACAATGGAAAAGGGCTCAGTGGAGAGGCCAAGGGCGATGTCATGAAGCTCAGAGAATAACACAGGGTGTGACTGACCACAGCTGTTGCAAAGAAGCTGACTTTGTCTCAACACAAAAGCCACCAGAGGGTGGCCTCTGTTGTAGATAAATGGCCACCTGGATCATCATGGTGGTATACATGTTTCTCCCCAGGTTAGAGCAGCATGGGGCGAGTGAATACAGGAGTATAGAAACTAAACAACAGAGGAATTTTGAAGGGAGCAATGGGCTTCAGCTGGCTTCAATCCACATATTCCCTCCCACAGACTGGGGACACCCAGCGTTGTGACAGTGAGCGTATTATTCAGACTGATAACGGGAATCACGTTAGTGTTGTGACTGAACTGTGCATTGCAATTGCTACATTTTGGTATGTGTAACTTAACGTCTGTATTTTGTTTTCAGTGTATTTTGCATCACTCTGATGGATCAGAAATCTCATTGTACTGGGCCTGGCTAGGATAGAGTTAATTTTCTTCATAGCAGCTCCTATGATGCTGCGGTTTAAATTTTTGGCCAAAACAACGCTGGTAAGACACCGATGCCCGGGCTTTTGCTGAACAGTGTTTGCACAGCATCAAGGCCTTCTCTCTTTCTCGGCCTGCCCCCCCAGTGAATAGACTGAGGGGTGCACAATAGGTTGGAAGGGGACACAACCCGGCAGAGGACCCAAACTAACCAAAGAAGTATCGCATAGCAAGTAACATTATGCATAGCAATAAAAGCAAAAATAGGGAGTTTTAGGAGGGTTAGATATCTTTTGCTCAGGAACTGGCTTGGGCATCAGCTTGCCCATGGGAGGTGGTGCTGGGTAAGTGGTTTTTGCATCCCTTTTTTTGCTTTGTTTTCTTCTTTTTTTCGCCCACTTACCCTTTCCCCCTGCCTCCCTGCCTTGACCCTCAAGCTTTCTTGCTTTTATTCTTTCTTTCCTTTTCCCTTATCACACTGGGGGTGAGGGGGGAAGTGAGTGTCTGTGTGGTGTCTAGCTGCCCCAGAGGTTAACCCACAACACCCGTGTAATATCAACTGTCTTCAAATAAGTAAATTTGATATTAAACATTACACCCTCCCTGCATGGAATATCTAAAAGAACCTGTTCAGAGAGTATTGGATCTGACAGACTTTAAAGCCAAGGCCCTTCTGCCCAGGAGGATGGGGGATTTAGGAGTTCCTATTCACCCACTGGAAAGTATATCAAGAGAACAGCTCTACTGACAGCACGGAGGCAGAAGGCAAGGAAAGATATCACACATACAGATACAACTCTGTCTCCTTCCCAGGAAGGAAGCAATTTGTCCAGAGTGGTACAGAGATCAGTTTCAGACTACTCCCCCGTGTGCTGCACAACACTTGGGCAGAAATCTCACCACTGCTCTGCAGGCCGCCCCGTACTGTGGCTTTCAGCGTAGGGTAGGGTAAGCACATAAGCTGCACTCCGACTACCACATGAAGCTGTGAGGCTGCATGAAACCAAATCCCAGTGAGAACAACTGACCTCAAGGCTAGAGGGTTAGAAACAATTCATACCTTTGACTTCACCTCCAGCTCCTGTTGGCAACTGGTCTTGGCTCTGAGTAGGCACATCACTACTGGGACCTGCATGAGAAGACTGAGTGAACAGCAGTGCCGAACCAGAACCCCAGATAGCTGGCGACATCCCAATTTGTGTGTTGAGGATTATGCCCACCACACATATAACTTTCCACCAGCACTCCACTACTGATACAACAGGTCAGCAATAAGTTACAAATCCCAGCTAGTCCCAGTTATTGGCAGCCATTGAAGAGCAATTTTGCATGCAGTACTCGAGGCAATAGTAATGCAGGTCTCCCTCCCACACAACTCAGCCACGACTTAATCCATTCCTGAAAGCAAATCAATGGCAGAAGGCAAAAAACATGTACATGTTGTAAGAGGGGAAATAGGAAAGTTGATTTCACTTGGAAGCAGTTGATACTTCTCTAGATATTTACCTTCTGAAGGTGGCACATCCAGTGTGGAGCCCACTGTTTGCAGAGGTATCCTCAGTTCACTCGTTGTAACCATAGGTTTTTTCAGTAAATTTTCTCTTGGTTTGTAGCGTGCTGAAAGCAAAGGGTGATGGGGTTTAGCTGTGAGGTAAGGTAAAAATGGCTTCTACCTCTAACAAACTCTGAATCCTATTTAAAACCAATGTTTCTTACTTTTCCCCTTCTTCAGTTCCTTGATGAATTCCACATGCCTGTGATGACATATAGCCTGGATGTTTGAAGCTGTGTTCCTACCAATGCCTCCAGTTTCCAACAATCTCAATGCATGGGTATCCAAGAGACAATGGGACCTCTTACATGGCAAAAATCTACATTCCCCTTGGAGAAAGTGTCGACAAATATGAAGCTTGTTGCAGTTGTTTTGCTGGTTGCAAGTACGATCCTTTTGGTTGTAAAAACGGCAGGCCTAGAAGTGGGGAAGATAGATACTATATGAAATGGAAAAGCATGTCAGAATCAGTAATTTTTCTTCTTCGTTCTACAGGCATGCAGCTGTAACAGCAGAGAACAGCGAGGCTCATGCTCATTGTGACTTCTCTAATCTGGACAGATTTCTTGCATGGAAGAGCAGACATTCTCAGCTGACTCATGCATTTTCAGTTTTGAAGTTGCAGAGAGGTGTTGTCTGGGTTTGTTTTTTTTTTTTCGATCTTTGGCACTCCTTAGCAAGACAGTTGTATAACAACTGACTGTTTTACAGTTATTCTACTAAAACAAAACAAAAAAACCTGAACCAAAACCATAACAAAGAACAAATGTCTGCATAAATTCATGTATACCATGTGAAATGAGATACAATTTCACAGAGCCAAAACTGCATTTGCACTTCCTATTGGTAAAGCTTATTCTGCACTGAAGATTTGGGCATCTAAAAGTGGTAAGAAGAATGCTTTGAGATTGAAGTACATACGGAAAAAGCAATGTATTTCTTCATTATTCTGCCCACCAAGACAGATATGCAGTGAATTGGACCCAGGGAACAAATCTCACACCAAAAATTCCTTCATATTGCCCAATCGAGCACCACGGCAACACTTGGCTCCTGCAGCACAGAGGAGCAGCCTGTGACAAGAAAGCTGCTTTGAGGAAGACACAGAGCTGTGTGGCAGGCAGCGCCAGCATCACACCAGAACTGTCACAGACCCCCTCCCAACCCCCGTTCTAAGCAACAGAGACAGTTTCTATGCTGTGCTGCAACTGAATAAATAAAGATTTATATATCAGCTGGGGAGTTAGAGATTGCTGGGATGGCAGCATTTAAAAGACTAAAAAAATCAGACCAGTTTCAACTGCAAAGCAACTCTCTACTGGATTCACACTCACTAACAATACCCATTGACAAAGGCAAGCAGCTCACCACCATCAGTCAGTATCACGTACAGAACAATTAGCCTTCACAAAGTTGCTCTAAATCAGGTGGGAGCGTAGAAAGCCAGGGAATGGATGAAATTTCAGTGAGCACTGATGGTTATTGTCCTTGGTTTCTGCTTCCCTCAGAGGCTCAGAACCATCAAAGGGGGTTGTCTTCTTTCTTCCCCATCCTCCCTCTGTCATTGTGGATGCTTTATGCTTTTCTACCCCTAATACCCCAAAGAATGCTCTCATTTGTTTTTGACATGTTATTTTTGGGATCTGGACTTGTTCTGGTTTTGCTTGTTCTACTGGATTATTCTGTTTCCATCATATACCCTTTCTGCCTGCTCTGCCGCATTTTAGTTTTACCAGGTATCATGCAGTCTTTACTTCTACGCATTTTCCTGCACCCTGTTTGTGCAACTATATCACAACTTTCCACTTAACCCCCTCGCAATTATGGCTATTATTTATGTATTTAAGCTTACCTGTATCACAAAACGCTTTCAGTGGTGTTACAGTCTTGCACCATGGCAAGGTGCTGGTGGCACCTCTGGGAAAACACATTTGGGAAAGTGCAGAACACTGCACAGTAGTGAGGGAAGTGGGGAGGAAAGTGTGAGAAACAGCCCTGCAGACCCCAAGGTGAGAAGAAGGAAGGGGAGGAGGTGCTTCAGGTGCCCACGCAGAGATTTCCCTGCAGGACCACCTACAGATGGTTAGCCATGTATAGATGGCTTTTGAATATCTCCAAGGGGGAAGACTCAACCTCTCTGGGCAACCTGTGCCAGTGCTCAGTCACCCTCACAGTAAAAAAGCACTTCCTGATGTTCACAGGTAACCTCCCGTGCTTCAGTTTGTGCCCATCATCTCTGGTCCTGGGCACCGCTGAAGAGCCTGGCTCTGTCCTCTTTACACCCTGCCCTTCAGGTGCTGGTAAACATTGATGAGATGTCCCTGAGCCTTCACTTCTCTAGGCTATACAGACCCAGCTCTCTCAGCCTGTCCTCATATGAGGGATGCTCCATGAGTCATGATGAGTCCCCTCATCATCTTAGTGGCACTTCACTGAACTCGTCTTCCAGTAGCTCCATCACTCTCTCGTACTGAGAAAATAAATTTTGGAAAATGAATTTTGAACCTATTTTCAACTAATGTAGCAGGCCACTGTGGAAGACATTATAATGAGGAGATAGTGACTTCTAGCCAATCTAGGCAGTTTACCGGCAGGCCTTGGTTGCAGAGGCCCATACGTTATCGTTAGTGACAGCCACATAATGAGAACACATACCGTGCCATCAGCATGGACTGCCTTTAACAACTCAACCTGTAGGTACTGTTTGTAAGAGCTTGTTCCTAACAGAGATGCATAAGAGCATAACGTTCTCAGTGAACCTCAGTGTACCATCCAAAATATTCAGTTTTATGTGGAGAGAAGACCAATAGCTTTGGAATTACTTTTTCTTTCCCCAAGAAAAATACTATAAAGATGTGAAGAACAGCACGGGTGTTCACATCACCATGGATGGGAATTCTGCACAGCAAGCCATGGTCCTACCAGAGAGGTCTCTCTGATTGCTGTTCCCACAACATCAGAAGAGACACAGAAGATTTCTTCTCTTTATAACCTTTAGTAGTGACCAGCTATTTATCTTAAGCATCATGTGCTTCTCTTAATGAGATCCAAAAGTACCAGCAAAGCAATTATTCACCTACTCCAGAATTTTGGGTAAGTCACTTCATTTTTTCTCTCCTTCATTTTCCTAACTTTGTGCGAGGGGAACGCGGGCAGGCTTATCATCTACAGAGCATTCTAAGATCTATGTATCAAGAACATACGCAAGCGCTAGGTAATAACAGTCTTGTGGGAGATGCTTTGCAACTTCAGGAACTGAAGAACTCCAATCTTACACCATTGCCAAGGGATGGTCTTCCACAGTTGAAGAATGCTGCTCTATTTTGGATGCCTGATGATACTCAGTGTTACCTTCACCTAAAACACATGTGCCTCATCTGAGTGCCTACCAAACAAGAAAAATAAGTTCAGGCTTTAAACATGCCATTTGTTTTTCCTCCCCTCCAAGTGTAGATAACTGTTCAAGTTACTGAGCTGGAAACAGTTAGTCCAACACCCACCAGAGACAAACAACCAAGCACAAACTAAGTGCTGTAATATAAACTTAGACAGTAGTCCCTTGGTTCCAAGGAGTAATATAGGTCTCTGGACGTTCCTAGAAAAACTTAAAATCACTGCTTCCTTAATAGGTCTTTCCCCAACCCCATCTTTCCCCCCTAACTTCAATATTCTCTCCTTTCCAGAAACTTTCTCCTCCAGGAATACCGCTAAGCAAAACCAGAAGCGGAGAGCACAGTTTGCCACTCAGCCTGAAGGTGGTTTGAGAACTACAAATTAAAAAAAAAAAAAAAAGCATAAGACTTACGTCAGACACTGGGTTTAGGGGCCAGAGCACAGGAAGCACTTTCATGCTTCCATTTTCCTGCTCAAGAGAGTCGGGGAAAAAAGCAGCTAAAATACAGAATCAGATAAAAGCTGAGAGAGTACTAAAACCACAAACATTCTGTATGGAGCATCCATTACACAAAATATCACTTTAGGGTAGCAGAGATACAAGCCACTTAAGTTACAAAGTGAAGCTCCCAGAGATTTAAAGACACCAAATCCAGTTGAGGGCAATTTTGTAGGGCATCTAGAGGAAGATGCATTAAAAGATGATGTTAGTATGACAGATGAAATTTTTACATGGGAGCAGCAGAATGAACTATCAAACCAGAATGAAGTCCTGCCTTAGCTAAATAGGGAATCTACTATTTAGCTATATGAAGAAAGTACACTGCCCCTTACATTCGCCAAGAGACTAAACAAACAAAACCCAAAGCGAACAAATAAAAAAAGAGAGCCAGGCAAAAGGTGAGGGAAATTGCAAAAAAAAAACAAAAAACAACCCTGGTTTTGGGGTCCTGTTGCATTTTTCTTAGCCTGCACCCCAGTCCAGATCACAGAAGACCGAAGTTTTATCTTGCTTGGGAGCTTTATCTGTGCTGTTTGTCAGCACACACACAACCAGTCAGCATTTCTAAGCAAGAAACAGCCAAGTCAGCTTTCACACCCCTCTCCCCAGCTCTCAGGTTTATGGCCTGCATCAATCACTGTTTTCTGATGTTTCTGCTATTTTACTCCACAATAGAAGCTAAGGTGCTCAATTAGAGGTAATTAATGACACTTGCCAGTGATGAGGGCCGAATAGATATACGGTTAAGAGTTTAAGAGTAATACCAATGACAATATAGAACCAACTTGTTTCATAATTTGGCATTTTAAATACAGCTTGTCTATAAATCCTTGGTTTATAGATGGTTCGGTGACAGCTGTTCTGGTTTAACCCCAGCTGGTAACTAAACACCAGGCAGGCGCTTGCTCACCCCTCCTCCCCCACCAGTGGGATGGGGAGAATGGAAAACAAACCTCGTGGGCTGAGATAGAGAGTTTAATAGGATAGCAAAGGAAGGGAATAGTAACAGTAATAATAATATAAAACGAGTAATGCACAAATACAATCGCTCACCACCTGTGAAATAAAAACTCAATACCCAGTCTGTTTCCGAGCAGCGATCCCACCTCCCGCTTCCCCAGTTATATGGCAAGCCTGACGTTCTGTGGTGGGGAACATCCCTTTGGCCAGGCTGGGCCAGCCGCCCTGGCTGTGCTCTCCCAGCTTCTGGGGCAGCTGGCAGGGCCTGGGAAGCTGAAAAGTCCTTGACTTAGTGTAGGCACTACAGCTGCCTGGCAGCAACCGAAAACATCAGGGTGCTATCAACATCATTCTCATCCTAAATCCAAAACACAGCACTGTACCAGCTACTAGAGAGAAAATTAACTCTATCCCAGCTGAAACCAGGACACCAATCAATGATGACTGCTACTATCTGCTCATTACTGGGACGAATTAAACAAGAAACACTTAGGTTTTAGATGCAGCTGAGCAGGACAAAATACTATTAATACTCCTTGCTCATCACTACCGTGTTCCTTGAATCTGCTAGCACAATATATTTTAAAACACTACCAAAAAACCCCAAAATTTATTTTGTCAAAGCCCGGCACTGCTACAGCAGGGAATAAGAAAACAATAGAACTGTTATGCCAACAGATCTGTGAAGATTATAACCTCCAAAAGACAGGAGTAACAGGCAATACTCCGGTAATCTCTTAACCACAAGTAGCTGTAGCCAGAACACGATATTCTTAGCTTTGAAACAGCCATGCCTTGAAGATAGCACTGCTCTTATACACACATGCAGAACCAGAACGGATTGTTCAGCCAAATTTAACAAAATCAATGACTTGCATACAAACGGGACAAAGGTTGTTCCGTAGAAAATCGGTGTACAAAAACTCAGTGCACTTTGAAAGGGGCAGATTTTACACAAAACTGACCGCAGTCATTCGGTCATTTTCTCACTCCCTCATATCTTCTAGCACCAATGTGTGCAGGCCTATGTAGGCTGGAAAAGGAAAGGGGTCCTCACTTCCTAGTCTCCATCACCTCTTGGAGAACAGCCAACAAACTGGCTTTGGTCAGGCCTGGTATCCTGTAAGCACGTACAATTATTGTGATCTATCACCTCTGCCTTGCTTACCTCACCGTCTGTAAATCTCTGGTGAAGCTGCTGACTTTTTTTGTTTGTTTTGATTAACTTTATGGCTAACTTATTGGGACAACAGGAACAGCAGGTAAACCAGGCGGCAGCCTTGCTGTCCATTTCCTGCTGTCAGAGGGCAGGTCTTCTGCTGACAAGTCATAGATGACATGGCCTTGTCCAGGAGCAAGCCTTCTGGTGTTTATGTAAGCAGCACACTCCTTGGTGTTTAACAGTTTTATGGCTGTTACTTTTTTTGTTTATAAGTTCATGGCACTTTCATAACCCTTGCTCTGTATCGTTTCTTCTGGTGCTTTCGTACACAGGCATTCCCATCCGTAGTTCATTCAGACCAATCTTAATATTTCAACTTGAAATTGAGGTCAGACCTCCACCTTCTCTCTTGCCCTCTCCCATTCCTAATTAATAAAAGCTTCTCTTAAGAAATCAGTACAACTCACATCAGGGAGGAGGAAAGGGTCGTTTTGGAGAAGCAGGACTCGCAGCTCATTCTCATTGAGGCCAGACAACTCATGACTCTTTAGAACTTTTTTGTTCTCGGCATTGATGATGTTGTGTGAGTACTTACAGGATCTGCAAGAAAATACACAGAAATATCAATCTTTACTTCTTCAGTCAAGTTGATTTAAAGAAGAACTTCACATAACATGCAACTTGGGAAAAGCCATGGAGCGAGAGACAGTTTGGCAAAAGTCTCTGTGAACATTTAGATGGTCTCTGTAACTAGCTAGAGAATGGACCAAACAGCGTAATAACTCTGTGAAATACCGTAGCATTATTCTCCCCATTTTAAATATCGATGTGACCACTTCCAAGAAAGCTGGTGGCACAAATTTTAAGCCAAGTGTGTCTACCTCACACTTTCTTCCCCTCCAGAAAGAGGCAAGTCAAATCACACAACCTGAACAGCTGGAGAGAAAGCTAATTTTAAAGGAATACACCAACAACAGTGGAAGTTGCAACACCCTTGATTGTTTGAACATGAAGGGTTTTTGTCCAGGGGTGGCGTGTAAAAGAGATGCAAGAGTCTGAGAGGGCAAAACAAAGAGATAAGGAAGCTGCAAACAACACAATTGGTTATCTTTGCTGTCTGGGAAGTTAAAAAAACACCACAAAAACAATCAATCGAACAAGAAAGTTCATTAATTTCTGAGTTTTGGATACAGAGGTGATTAAAGGACAATAACGAAGACGCTGGTGCGACTTACAAACCCAAGAGAAATGTCTGAAGGGAGTACAAACTATGGAGAGAGAAAGACTGTCTTTTTCTTGCACCTATTTGAAAAGATACTGCAAAACAATAATAAGAGGAGAAACAGTCAACCTGTGCATTAATTCAATGCAGTAAAATACAGCTTCTTTATGTCTTGCTCTTGGAAACCAAGATTTGATACAGCCTTAAGACTAGACATACTCAACCAGTAAAAATACCTGCTAATCTACGAGACTCAAGTCGCTTTCCCTTTATCCTTTTAGGCTCTGGTTAATGCCTGAAACTCTCCTCCTGAAAGCTTTTACCTCACGCTTTGGGTGATCCAATCCTTCTGTACAGGCGCTTGTGCAGGCACTTCACCCCGACCTCCGCTACCTGCTGGACACGTTGGTTTTTAAGCAAATAAACTGAATGCAAAATCTGAAGGGCAGATGTGTGCCATCTTTGGTCCTGAGAAATTATTTTCTAAGTACACTAGATTCTGTAGACACTCAATTAGCGGCTGTGAAGGTAGGAGAGGTTTTGGAGGTGGGAGCCATCACCAGTTAACTTCAGATGCCACTGACAGTCATACCGTAATCTATATCACTTGAGTACAGTATTTTTAAGTCAAAGGTTGAAACAGTCCACAAATGCAGTGATAACTACTCAGCTAAGTTTAGTAACACATTTATGGAAAAAAAAAAACAGTGAAAAGTTACTTGACAGATACAAGTTAAAAATGGGTTTAGCTGGACTAAAAACACGATTCCAGCAAATAGGAAGACCCCAGTAACTTGCACAGCCATTTTTCTTTCCAGAGATTTTAAAACAAAGAGGATGCAAGATCTGGAAGCAAGGCTAGATTTTCCCTTATCAGTAAAAGAAAACGTTCTCTGTCTTGATCCATGCAGTCCACCTAGCAGCATTTCTGCCCCCTCATTTTAATTAAAAATCTTGGCATCCTAATATTTTGCTAGTACCATTCTGAGACAGACATTGCCTTTCCCCTCCATGCTCTTCAGATCCAAGCACACTGACTGAGATATTTTGCTGGGGCAGAAGAGGAAGCATCTGGTGCGGTATGAGCACATTATTAGCGCTGCAACAGCGCAGGACCCAGGACTCGGGGGCTTCAACTACAAATTCTTCCAGCAGAGCCCACTCTTGCCATGGACTGTCCCATGGTTTAAGCCCAGCCGGCAGCTGAGCATCACGCAGATGCCCAATCGCTCCTCCCCTGGTGGGATCCGGGCAGGGGGAACGGGAAGACAAAAGTAAAACTGGTGGGTTTACTGGGACAGCAAAGGGAGAGGGAAAGAACAACAATACGCAGAATATACAAAACTAGTGATGCACAGTGCAGCTTGCCCCCCCCCGCCCCCGAACCCTATGCCCAGCCCGCCCGCAGGCAGCGACCCCTCCTCCCCCCCGAGGCTGCCGGGCCTGCCCTTCCTCCGGGTCCCCCCTGCGCCCAGAAACCGGGGACC
>VWZZ01007275.1:16739-44971 GCA_013399095.1 Psophia crepitans | reverse complement strand
GGCACAGAAGTGAGACTGACTGGCCTGTAGTTCCCCAGATCTTCCTTTTTTCCCTTTTTGAAAATGGGGGTTATGTTTCCCCTTTTCCAGTCGGTGGGAACTTCACAGTCACAGCCATGACTTCTCAAATAGGATGGGGAGTAGCTTGGTCACTTCATCGGCCAGTTCCTCAGGACCCGTGGATGCAGCTTATCAGGTCCCAGGGACTTGTGCACCTTCAGATTCCTTAGGCATTCTCAATCCTGATCTTCTCCTACAGTGGGCAACTGAATGAATGTGAATGAAAGTGGGGGAACTGAGTGAAAAGTGTGCATACCGAAACATAAATTCTGCAGTTTAACTGGAGGCAGATGGATTTTGAAAAAAATTTTGCCTTGCCTGATTT
Organism: Psophia crepitans; assembly: GCA_013399095.1. NCBI lineage: Eukaryota > Metazoa > Chordata > Aves > Gruiformes > Psophiidae > Psophia > Psophia crepitans. Next base: position 44,586 of record VWZZ01007275.1, on the reverse strand, counting down.
ATCTGCAGTGCGAACGCGCAGTATGTTGTTATGCTTGGTCCTGTGGAACTGCTCTGCTGCGTGTGAAGAAGAGGCTGTTCCTGCCCTAAACAGCCCACGCAGCCCAGCTTCCCTGGCGGCTCTGGCCACATCCGCAGTTCAGTCCCTCTGGGGATGGCTAAAGCACACGGGAACGCCCTGGGAACGAAGCTGCCAAACTGATTTCCCCTCTTTTCTGGCACGTGCCTAGTTCAGTTTCTCTCATTGTAAACCCCATTCTACTTCCTGAGACCCCTCTTTTGTGCCTCAGCTTTGGCTGACCCTATGGTTATTCTGTCCCATGCAACCAACTATTATTCTTGTCCTGGTTTCCCCAGAATGTTTCAAATAGTGTTTTGCAGAACATGCTGGGACCTTTGCTTTCTTGTCCCTCCCCCATTTCTTACACACACACACACACACACACACACAGAGTTCTGCATCCGCTTAATCAGCTAACAGCTGGGTATACATTTGCCTGAGGATTTCAAAATCATTTTGATTTTTTTTGTTCTGTGGAAACTCTTAGGTTACATGATATAAGTCCACCTGGTGGGAGGTGGGAGCTCTCTTCCCACCTGATATGCCTGCCCTCCACACACCCAATAACTGCACTCAGTTCAGACTGGCTTTTATCCCCAGCACAGGGGCTCCCTTTTTGGAGTGGGTTGGGGTGTGGAGCTGGCTGGACAGGGACACCCCTCCCAGGCACCTGTCCGGGGAGGCAGGAAAAGGAGCAGGATGGAAAAGGGATGGGATGCAGGGCAAAAGCATCCTGAGATTATGAGGTGATTATGAGATGTTTAAGGGAGGAACAAGTGTGGGAAAATAAGGAAGTGTTCAGCAACTGGAGATGTGCAACTGAGTGTGTGATGGACCAGCCGCCGCTTGGGTGAAGTAGCCTGGGGGCTGTGGTGAGTGGGTCTCTAGGGACCAGCTCTGGGTGTGAGGGGACCTGTTTGTCTCTAGGGGCAAGAGCACAGGGGCGTCACCTGTGGAACCTGGAAAGTCCTAGCCAGCTCCGCATGCATGTGTGCATGATGATCTGTTCTGGAAACTCCAGTAGGGCTGTGCCTTGGGGGCTTGTATGTCCAGGTGCCAGCAACTGGGGAGACTGGGATCCCAGAGTGGCTACTGGGCAGATTGAGTGTCTGAGTCCAGTCGCTGGAGGGATCCACCTTGTACATATGTCTCTGTGTGTGTCTCTGTGTGTGTGTGTGTGTATATTTGTATATATTCCCACTAGTGGATGTCCACCCTGCTAAGCCAGAGAGGGGAGCAGGATGAGGCCATTGGTGCTGTGTTCATGTGAGCGCTCTGCCTGTGATTTGTGTGGCTGGCCACGTGTACGTGTACGTACGTGGTGTATGCATGTCCCCTGTGTGCCTGTGCCTGCTGGGAATACATTTTCAGCCTCACTACTAGTGGGACCTGGGGACAGGGAGCTGCAGCAGCCTCACCTCTCTTAGGCTGTTGCCTCCAGCATGAAATGCTTTCCTTTACTGGAAGCAGTTCCACTGGTTTTAGCTTCCGGAGATTGCTGCAGTGGTTTTTGTTTCTGTGGGTTTTAAATCTGTGCTGGGGAAATGACATTCCTTGGAACCAGAATGGCACTCTGACGTTTTACTTCATACCATGAATGTATTCCTAGCAGATATTTTTTTTCCTGAGAAGTTACTTCTCTACAGAGGAAGCAGAAGGTCTGTGCGTAAGGCTGGCTGTGGCTGTGTTAAAGCCGTAACAGCGTAGGGATTTTAAACAGAAATATGCAGACTGATATGACTGCAGCATGAATAGAAATATGTGTGTGTGAAAGGACCAGAAGAAACAGCACAGTAGGCTGTATAGACAGTGGAGACTGGCGTTCCCAAGGCACAGCTCCCGTGACTGTCCTGGGACAGACAATCCTGTCCGGTGTAGTTCCGTAGAGTATGGGCTCCTATAACAAGCCTCTGCTCTTTGTTTTCTTCATTAGCAAAAGGTCTTTCCTGAAGCCCAAACCCTCTTCCCCCTTGTGTGCTGTAGCTCCCTTGCTGTCTTCCCTCAGCCATCGCAAAGGGATCAATGGCTACAAGGACAGAACAGAAAGTTGTCTAGGACAGTAGCTGGAAAGGAAATGGAAGGCAAATCCTAATCCCGCTCGTCCTGGCTGACATGGAAGCTCTCTTCCAAACATGCTCAAAGTGGTAAAGGTGGTTGTGACAATTGTTGTTTTTCCTATAGTTACATACCTATAGTTACATACCTATAAGGATATCAGTAAATAAACATAAACACTCAATAACTCTCTATAAATAAATGTGTCACTTGTGCACTTTGTGCAGTCACCTGCAGGTGTCAGGGAAATGTATGTCTTCCCCGCTGCACGGCTAGCTGAATGTGTTCTGCTAATGTGGTGTCTTTTTGGAAAAGACAGTGTAGGAAGCTGAAGAGGGGGCCGTACACCTGCTGTACACCATCATGGAAGAAATGGTTGAAGATGTGAAGGTCAGGAGCAGCCTTTTCTGCATCAAACATGAGACTGTCGAGTTTAAGATCCTGAGAGGAATGAGCAATAAAACCAGCAGAATTACAACCCTGGACTTCCCAAGGGCAGATTTTGGCCTGTTCAAGGATCTACTTGGCAGAATCCCATGTGAAACTGCGCTGGAGGGCAAAGGAGCCCAGAAGAACTGGTGGATCATTAAGAACAACCTCCTCAGAGCCCAAGGATGGTTCATTACACTGTGCAGAAAGTCGAGCAGGCAGGGCAGAAGGCTAACATGAATGAATGCGGAGCTCCAGACTGAGCCAAAACACAAAAAGGAGCACACAGAGGTGGAAGCGGGGACAGGTTGTTTGGGAGTAATACGAGCATGTAGAAATGTGGTAATTAACGCCAAAGCTCAGCTGGATCCGGAACTAGCAAGGGAGGTGAAGACCAGCAGGAAGGGTTTCTGTAAAGACATTGGTAGTGTCATAACGGGGTTAAGTGCTGGTAAAGGTTCAGACTGCTGAGGAGACAAATCCAGGTTGCCTTCTAGTGAGGTGATTATAAACTCAGTGCAATATCCAGATTCCTCTTTAACCATCCTACTTCTGCTCAACTGTGCAAAGTAGGTATACGTACAATACCAAACTAATGTCCACAAAATTATGTTTGAAAATAGGAAGTATAAGAATAGTACCCACTGGGTTTCAGTAAGTAAAGTATAAAACCAACCAAACATTAGGATTGCCAATACATGTATGTTTATTAAGCGTCTAAATATTCACTAATAGTTGCTATGTCAGATCTAACCTTATACAGGTACTCACAGATAAAAGTTTGTAAAGTTTTGATGATAATGAGCCTGATAATAACAGGAATAACACTCACAATTGCAATTAGGGTGACTGACAAGGTCATACAGTCAGGTGTCCCTGGCCAGGAGGATGTCACTGAGCACTGAACTTCAGTTAGCTCTGCTCTAAGGCCAGCTTTGATAAAGCTGCTTTACCTACACGCAGTTACTTCTGACTTACGATCCAAAATCAGACTACAAGTACAGACTTACAGAGATCAAATCACAAACCACATGTAAGGTGCTTTTTCTGCTTTTTGGCTCTGAGCACTTGTGGTTTCGTGTACCAGTGTGCATCCTGTCACCACACATCATGCCAGAGCTCTTCTAAGAAAAGGGGGGGGTTGGCATTGGTCAAAACAGGTAGCAAAAGGAAGGCCAAGAAGAATGTGCCCACACTGGTCAGTGGGGAAGGAGACATAATGAAAAGTGATAGGGATGAGGTGGAGGTTCACAGTGCATTTGTGGATGGAGCTGCTGAAGGAGCAGCTCAACATCATCGCGAGGCTGCTCTCTGTCCTGTTGAAAGGTCACGGCAGTCGGTGGAGATTCCCGATCACTGGAGAAAAGAAAATACTACACCTATCTTCAAGAAGGTGGCAAGGAGGACAGTCCAGGTCAATCAACCTGTGAGAATTGAACATAAGAGGTTAAAATTCCTGGTGTCTGCTTATCTTTTGTACAAACATTGTGGATGGAGATCTGTAAGGTCAGCAGGAGAAGCAGCGGAAAGAGGGAGCTTTGTGGTGTCAGGATGGTCCTGTTTTGGCTAAGGAATACGGAATAAGCAGATAAATGGTTTCAACACAGAATCTTGAAGGTCATGGTGCCCAGAGTGAGACCTTTTGCTCACTTATCCATGAAATGAATATTAAAGTTAACATCCCTGAATATGATAATGAGTTTAAAGAAGTACATGCTAAACATATATGACTACAGTACTCAGTTCTCCACCCAAACCATGTTAAATGTCACCCCAGGGAGGGGAACAGTTAAGATTGGGATATAAAAGATATTGAGAGAAATACCCCTTGGGGGTAGAGAAGAGATTGAAGACCTGGAACAGGCAGTCACCGGGCTGTGCTCCTTCTCCTCTGCCCAAGATAGGGACGCCTTCTTGGTAAGCATTGCGCCTTCACCTTTTGGTGAAGAATACCTGGAATGGCATTTTTCTAGCACTACCATCATACGTTAGCGCTACTGCAGTAAGTGTGTTTATCAGTGGCAATTCTGAACTTTTTATATCTGTTGCCTTAATAAATTTTTTTCAACTTTGCGAAACCGTCTCAGTGAAAAGTCCTCAGTGAAAGGCTCTGACAGGCAAATGTTGACTCTAATAAGTGGCTACACACATAATCCTTCAGACATAAACTGTTGACCAAGTCTAGGACTAATACTGACCCTAGCTGCACCTGGAGTTTAGAAAGAAACGGTGTCCTTTCTGAACCTCATGACTCAATGGAAGGGCGTCCCTCAGCCACACATCAGACTGATACCCTTTTATGTGACATAGCCTCACCTTGGTCTTTGGGAAGGTCATGGAGAAAATCCTCATAGAAGCCATTTCCAGGCACAAGAAGGTGACTGGGAGGAGTCAGCATGGATTTACCAGGGGCAAAGGACAACGACCAATCTCATTGCCTTCTCTGACAACGTGACTGACCCTATGGATAAGGGGAGGCCAATGGATGTTGCATACCTCAGCTTTAGCAAGGTCGTTGACACAGTCTACTATAGTTTCCATATGAACAAATACAGGCTGGATAAACGGATAATAAGATGGATGGAAACCTGGCTGGCTTTCTGATGTCAGAAGTGTAATCAGTGGTGCAAAGTCCAGCTGGCAGCCAGCATATTAGTGGGGTCCCTCGGGGACTGTAACTGACCAATAAACCCCTACAATGGAAGAAGGCTCAGTGGAGATGGCCAAGGGTGACGTCATGAAGCTCGGAGATGAATGCAGGGTATGACTGACCACAGCTGTTGCAAAGAAGCTGACTTTGTCTCAATGCAAAGGGGACCAGAAGGTGGCCTTTCTTCTAGATAAATGGCAACCTGGATCATCATGGTGATATACATGTTTCTCCCCAGGCTAGACCAGCATGGGGGAAGTGAACACAGGGCTCAGCCCAACACAGGAGTACAAAACCTAAACAACTAACTAAAGAATTTTGAAGAGAGCAACAGGCTTGAGCTGGCTACAACGCACGTATTCCTTCCTGGGGATTTGGGACGCATAGCGTCGTGAGGGTGAGCACATTACAGAGACTGGTAATGGGAATCACATTGGCACTGTGATTGAACTGTGTGTTGCTATTGCTATATTTTGCTAAATGTAACTTCCATTTGTATTGTGTTTTCAGAATGTTTTGTATCTTCCTGCTAGATGAGAAATTTTGTGTAACATCCACTATCTTCAAGTAAGTAAATCTGATGTTAAACTTTACACCCTCCACACATGGGGGTTCCAAAAGAACCTGATCAGAGAGAATTGGACTCTGACAGGGATAAGTATTGGAATTTTAGTGTTTAAACTCTTCATTGTCCTGAGGATAGGACAAAGTACACTCTCAGCAAGACTGCAGGTGGCACCAATTTGGAAGTAGTGGTCATTATGCTGAAAGTCATGGCTGTTATTCAGAGGGACCTAGACACGCTGGAGAAGTGGGCTGACAGGAACTTCATGAAGTTCAACAAAAGCAAATGCAAAGTCCTGCACGAGGAATGGAATAACCGTATGCAACAGTACAGGCTGTTGCAGACTGTCTAGGAAGAAGCTCTGCGGAAAAAGACCTGGAGGTCCCAGTGGACAACCGGTTGACCATGAACTAAAAATGTGCTCTTGTGGTAAAGCAGCCTGTCAGTGTCCTGACATAAGAGTAACATAAGAACATGGCTGAAATGGAGCTCATTTTCCCCGCAGCAGCCCTCACAGCACTGTGCTGTGTATTGGCAGCCAGCAAGGTGTTGGTAACACGCCGGTGTTTTGGCTACTGCTAAGCAGGGCTGGCACAGCACCACGGCTGTCTCTGCAACATTTCCCACCCCCCACCCCCTCACCAGCAGGCTGGGTGGCAAGATCTTGGGAGGAGACACAGCCAGGACAGCTGACCCCAACGGACCAAAGGGATACTCCATACCGTGTGGCATTTGCTCAGCAAGAAAAGCTAGAACAAAGGAGGATGAAGGGGGTCATCCGTTATTACGACATTTGTCTTCCAAAGCAACCACTTGATAGAGTGACTTGGTGGGCACCTGATGTCCAGCTATGGTCAACCCACCACAGACCACCAAGCTGGCTGAGGTTTTGGCACAAGATGTACGAGAAGAGGCTGAGAGAGCTGGGTCTGTCCAGCCTGGAGAAGAGAAGGCAAAGGGGAGACCTTATTGCTCTTTGCAACTACCTGTTTGCAGGACGCAGAGAACACAGAGCCAGACTTTTCTCCAGGGTCCACAGGGAAAGGATGAACGGCAAAAGGCACAAGTTGAAATATTAGAAATTCCATGTAGCTATTAGGATTTTTTAATTTATTTTTTTTTCTTTTAGAGTTTTTCAGACACTTGGGCAAAGTGGCCTGGAAAGGTTATGAGATCTCCACCCCTGGAGCTGTTCAGGACTCAGCTGGACCCACCCCTGGGCAGCCTGACCTAATTAGACCTACTCTGAGCAGCAGGTTGAAGTACATAACTCCGGAGTCCCTTCCAGCCTAAATTATTCTGTGATGTTGATTTTTTTAGGTAGAGCATCTTCTTTCCTAGAAGCATTACAATACACTGCATTGACTGTCAGGTTTGGGGAGTGGTCAGGAAAGAGGAGGGAGGGGAATTTCCCCTCCCAGGTTAGTTTGCCTGACATCTTAGATATTCGCTTGTGTGTCCTGGGGGGATTTGCTTTTGTCCACAGCCTGTTGTACAATTCTTGTGGGCACGTCTCTTGTTCACTACCCACAGCAGGGAGCAGAGGCTGAATTAAGAGTCTATCAACTTAACAAAAATTCCTGTGCTGAATATTTTGGTGAAAGTTAATAGTCTCAGCACAACAAAAGGCGAGACTTGTACACTGTGAGATGAGGGTAAAGAGACTAGTTAGTTGTCTGTTTTAGTAACTAATACCCACATGCACAACACTTATTTTTGTCAGGACCATTGTATTTATACTTGCAGAATAAAATAATGAGATACAAGCTTTACATGGTTTCTAATTATCATGAAAGCTTTCATGAAAAACCAAACCCTTTGCAGATCTTCCACCCGCTCTGTCAGACTTGACAAATGTAATTAGTAGGCTGTGCGTTAGAGCTTTCTTCTAAGGAAAGGAGATTCTCTCTTCAAGCATGTTTTATGTGTGTGCATCTGTAGACCAAATCCAGCAGCTCGTTCCTTCACAGTAGACTTGTAAATCTTTTTCCTGTGGGAATACAGTAACACAGGCGCACGGCACTTCAGATATGACATCACTTGAGGCATGGCGTTTTCAAACACCAAACCTTTAAGTATCTTCGAAAACGCACCCTATTGTGCTATTGCCTTTGAAGAACCCTTGATGTTAAAAAAATCTCCAGAACCTATTGTGCAAGATTGACCGCTCTGATTGCTCCGTTAATAGGGACAGTATAACCTTTCGTACCTTAAACCATTATACGCTTACTTTGCTCTCAGTTCAGCACCCAGCTGCACAACTTAACGACGGTAACTTGTCGACTGCCGACCTCTGCAGATCCTTCAGTTCAACCTCTCTCAAACAAAACCAGTTTCTGTTTGTGTAGCCTTTAGTAAGTGGTAAAAGCAAGAGTATCTTAATGCGTTCCCAAGACTAGGCGATCTAACCGTGCCCCCATTACACAGCTCTCCTCCTGCAGCCATGACTGCGGGGTTAGAAGCGACTGCCAAGGCCCTGGCTGCATTCACCCCCACCTGGGAAGACCCTCTGCCATGCATGACTCTGGGCCAGCGCTGATAAGCAGCTGCCTGGCCTTGACCAGAGCTCTCTGAGACAGAGCTGGCAGGTGTTCCTGCGGCGTCTGCCCTCGCCTCTCTTGGGAACTGTGTTTAAGCCGAGGATCTCGTCCCTTACCCCCACCTGCACTGGGCTGCAGCTGCATTGCAGCTCTGCCTGTGCCCAGCTGATGGCGAGTGGCATGCAGTGGTGGCTACTGATGTGGCTGCTGATGTGGCTACGGCTATGCTCGCTCTCCAGCTGCTGTGCTGCATTGCAGGCATCAGGGAGGCATGGGAAGTGGATCTGGCAGCACAGTGTGGTAGCAAGGCAAGCCAGCCATGGGCGAACCCACCAACAGGGAGCCCCGATGCAGAGCGGCAAGTCTGGGTCAGGATCAGGGCTGGAGACAGTAGTCAAGGTCAGACGCAGCTCTGGGCAAGTGATGGGGCAGGTCTGAAGTCAAGCTGGGAGGCAGAGCCGCTGGGTCCGGGTCCAGGCCAGACCAGTGAAGATCTAAGACTGAGCATGGCCGTAGCTGCTGCCCAGCTGCAGTGTAGCACTGGGGGGGAGGGTGGGGGGAGCTGGTGGTAAAGTTTCATCTTAACAGCAGTTCCCAAGGGAAAGGAGGGGCAGGCCTTCACTTCCAGCTTTCTTCACAAAACCTCAGCTGCCAAAGGAGTTGGCCTTGGACTCAGACAATTAAACTGTTCCACGTGGCCAAAGAAACACCTGGAAGGGGGATGTGCTCTGGGCCTTGACATCAAGATGCTGTGGCTAGTGACTTCATCCATACCAGTTCTGTGCCAGGAGTCTGTGCCATTGTCGTGAGGGATTTGTTTGTGGTTTTTCTTACTTGGAAGAGATCGAAGATTGCGAACAATGGGGTGAAGCAGCGGTTCTCCCCATTCACATATAGTGTGGCCTCACACTAGTCCATGACATGAGAATCTCTGCTGCTGCCACTTATTTCTTACTCCAAAGTGACTTGCAACCCTTTGTCACTGCTCATGGTTTATGTTTGTCTGGAGATCTTGCTTAACCTTGCCTGGATTTTCTTGAATAGCTTTCCAGAAAGTCCAGATCCACCTTCTTTCTGTAGTCACTGACTTGACCAAGCTTCAAGCCTGAAGCAATCCAACTGCCACTCTTCTCATGCATGTTGTAATGTGGTGGTTTGTGGGAGTGAGAACAGGACACATCTGTCTGTTCTGCCTCAGAGCAATACAGGGGCATGGAATTCTTAGTCATTGCAGCTTTTATGGGTCAGTCCCAACTGTCAGCAACTAAAGTAAACCACAGTGCTAGGACTGGTGGATCATCATTGAGCCATTCGGGGAGATTTATCCATTGTGAAGATTGAATCTATCCTGCCGACAGCTCCCAGGCTGGATTTGGTCCAGGGGTACTTCTATCAACTCCATTCCTTTTTTTTTTTTCCTGAAAAAGCTTCCTACTCCCTCTCTCCCATGCTTTGGGACATCTTCTGTACCTGACCTGTCAGTGCCGCTGTGTCTGTGCTGGGCTTCTAGAGCTAGGACCCATCATGTCCATCATGGCTATTCAGTGCTTCCCCAGCAAGAAAAAAAAAAAGTAAATTGTACCATATGCAAAATAAAGTCCCAGAAAAAGAGGAAAATTTAACCATATGCCCCCAAAGTACCAGGCTGATCAGATGCTGTGGCAGTCATATCTGTTTGTTTGGGTTTTTTTTTAAATAGAAGACAGGACTTTTCAGCAATCTCAGCTTTCCGCAGAAGTAAGCATACTGTCATGCAAAGCATACTGTCATGCAAAGCATACGCTTTGTGAAAAGGTTAGCAGAGTCAGCAACCACCAAATCCAATTCTGACGTGGTTTTCAGACACCCCCCTGGTTGCACTAGCAGGAACTCCCAGATTAGAAGCTTCTTTTGCAGACCAGCCAAGTCTGTCACAAAATCACTCCAACCTTTCCCTAGTGGATGGGGGATTACCCTTACCCAGGGTTAATTATAAAATCCTATCCCTTTGCCATGGGGACCAGTCCTACAACCTCTGCAAAATTCAGAGTCACTGTGGCTAAACGCTGCTTTGTCAGCAAAGATTGTGCAAATTTAAGCCTACGATTCATGGGGAAGTCTGTTCAGAAATCTCTGGCTTGCTTTTGAACTATTTCCAGTCACTGTTTTTGTTGGCTTCATGGTGGAAAAGAATTTTAATAGCTGTCTTTAGAGACTTTTATTTTGTGCATTGCATACCAATTGGTCTTTTCATTCATCTGTTCACTTCTCTTGAGACTAGCATTTCTCAACAAGTAGTTCATAAAGGGTTTTTTTCCCTGTTTATTGCCATTTATAAAATCTGAATTCCATTCCTTTGCTATCACTAATTATGAAAATTTCTCTTGTCTATTACTGCTCACTATGAGGAGTACTTGTATTGGAGAAGCTTTTCTGGAAGAACTCATGATGTCAAGATGCGTTAATTACACAGGCCATGGACTTTCTACAGCTTCAACTGATGTTCCGCCCATAGGTTTGACAGGATGACAGACAATGCCACAGGTTATAAACATGAGTCCTTTTCTTCTTGTCAGTTGTGTGCTGTTCCATAGGTGAGCCAGTTATGGGCAGGGCTATCAACCATCAATACTTCAAACAAACAGACATTTAAGGATATTCACACCATCTAAGGTAAAGTCTCTTTCTTAGACAGTGCTTCAGCTGGAAACTCGAGGGACCACACAAGGAGCCTGGGAGCGCTGACTGAAGCCCCCTGTCCTGTGTAGGTAGGCAGATAAACTAGTTTGATTAGTACTCCCCTGAAACGAGCTGTTGGATGAAGTTCCCTCCTCACCTCTGCAGCCTCTGCCATGACTGTTTCACTGTATTTGGATTCTAGTGTTATTGTTTTGGGGTTTTCACTTGCCTCTCTCTGCCAAAGATGGAGCTGCAGAGGCCCAGCAGCAATGTACATCATCACATTTACTAATCGCATACTAACACTCGTGGCCTGACTGCTGCTTGGGATGTCTTCTATCACAGAATGCAGCGATCACTGTTAGAAGGTCAGTGCAACTGGGCTAACACTTGCTGTGAGGGTTGTCTCAGGGAAGAAGTGCTCAATTCAAATAATTTAAATAAAAATCAGGATCAAAGGGGTTTATAAATTAATTGAGGCATATACATTCAGGATCAATACTGGTGACACAACAGATAAACTACAATGTCAGGCACTTAGGAAATCTCAGTAACACCTACATATTTCTAAAGATCCTTCCATTACTAGTTTCAAGAAATTCTAATTGCACACATCCCACATTACACAGGTATATGCACAAACCTCTCCTCCCACAGGACAGGTGACCCCCCCATCCTTCTGGAAGTAAGGGTTCCCTTACTCGCACTTATGTTTCTCCAGCTTTGTGGGTACTGGTGCCATACCCTATCACCTTCTGGTCCACATGCTGGTGAGAAAGCAACCCACAGACTCACATACACAGCCCCCAGTGCGGGTCCCTACTGGTGGCACCATGCCATGATTCTGTTAGCTGGGTGCAGGCTCTTCACGGCACTCAACAGGGAGATTGATCTGGCCTAAGCAGGAGTTGGGATGCCAGCAGGGTGACTTCTGGCAGTGCCAAACCAAGTTTTGGCTCCTGCTGTTTCCAGTCTAAGGTCTCTCCTCTCTTATTACAAGTTGTCATGCTTCTATTTTAATTCACACAGAATCACACACTGGTAGAGGTTGGAAGGGACCTCTGGAGACCATCTAGTCCAACCCCACTGCTAGAGCAGGATCACCCAGAGCAGGTTGCACAGGATCGCGTCCAGGTGGGTTTTGAATATCTCCAGAGAAGGAGACTCCACACCCTCTCTGGGCAGCCTGTGCCAGGGCTCCATCATCCTCAAAGTGAAGAAGTTTTTCCTCACATTAAGATGGAACTTCCTGTGTTCCAGTTTGTGCCCATTGCCCCTTGTCCTGTCACTGGGCACCACAGAAAAGAGTCTGGCCCCTTCCTCTAGACATACACTTTTAGGTATTTATAAACATTGATGAGATCCCCTCTCAGTCTTCTCCAGGCTAAACAGACCCAGCTCCCTCAGCCTTTCCTCATGCGGAAGATGCTCCAGCCCCCTAATCATCCTTGTAGCCGTCTCCTGGACTCTCTCCAGTAGTTCCCTGTCTTTCCTGAACTGAGGAGCCCAGAACTGGACACAGTATTCCAGATGTGGCGTCACCAGGGCAGAGTAGAGGGGAAGGATAACCTCCCACGACCTGCTGGCCACATTACTCTTGATGCACCCCAGGATACCATTGGCCACCTTGGACACAAGGGCACACTGCTGGCTCATGCAATTTTCATGCTGTTCCTTTGTTTCAAAAACCTCCTTGAAATTCCTTGATTAGTGTTTGATTTGGGTGATGGTCACATTGCCCTTTAACAAGATCAGTTTTGGGCACCTGTCTTCTAGATAATTTGTATATTTGATCCATACACTCCCTGTGTGCACTCATATTTTTGTTCTAACAGATGAGCTTCTTCAGGTCATTTGTCAAGGCTGGGACATGAGGACCCAAAAATGGTCTTGCTGTCATAGTTATGACTGCAAATCCTGCAGGGACGCTTATGTCAGCCAAAGGAGACTTTGTGCCAGTTGAGCCAAACTAAAAAGCAGTTTTACCAATACATGTGGCATTCTCATGGTTGGTGACAATAGGAAAAGAGGGGGAGAATTTTCAGCTCTGGATCACATTTTTTCTCTACCTTTCTGAGCAAAGAGGTACTAGGGAAAACTTAATAATGCAGACCTTTAAATGAAGCAATGTTGAAAGACCCAGCATGTGGGAATAACCTCAGTTCTAGCTGCAGTCTCCTAGAAGATTATGGAACAAACCCTCCTGGAAATTCATTTAACATCATGTTTAACATCTTGTAAAATTATGAACACACCCTCATCAAGCTCATAGATCATATGAAACTGGGAGAAGCAGTTGCTACACTGAGAAGTAGGCCTGCCACTCAGAGGAACCTTGACAGGCTGGAGAAATGGGCTGACAGGAACCTCGCAAAGTTCAAGAGCAAATGCAAAGTCCTGCACCTGGAAGGGAGTCTCCCCATGCAAGCGTACAGGCTGGGACTGACTGACTAAGAAGCAGATCTGCAGAAGAGAACCTGAGGACCATGAGCCAGAGATGTGACCTTGCAGCAAAGAAGCCCATCGGCATCTTGGGCTGTGTTAGTAAGAGTGCAGTAGCAGACCCAGGGAAGCGATCCTTCTCCTGTGCTTGGCATACGTGAGACCACGCTTGGAGTTCTGTGCCCAGTTTTGGACTCTCCAGTACAAGAAGGATAATGAATACTGGCAAGAGAGTAACGGGAGATTGCCAAGCTGGTTGAGGCTCTGGGACATGACAGGTGAAGAAAGGCTGAAAGACCTCAGTCCGTCCAGCCTGGAACAGAGAAGGTGAAACCTTATTGTGTATTCTACTACGAAAAGCACGGAGGAAGGTGGTTACACAGAAGAAGGATCCAGACTCTCAAAATGCACAGGGAATGGACAAGAGGCAACAGATACAAACAAGAGATCTTTCAATTAGCTATGAGCAAAACCTATACCTGGTGAGGGTCATCAAACACTGGGACAGGTGCCCAGAGAGCCTGTTGGATCTCCATGCTTGGAGTTATCCAAAGCTTGACTAAGCAAGGTCCTGAGTGAAATCCACCTAACCTTAAAGATGGCTCTACTGTGAACAGGAGGCTGGATGAGCAGGCCTCTGGAGATCCCTTCCAGCCTGAATTATTCTATGATTCTATAAGGAGTGGGGAAGGAGGAGTGATAGCAACTTCCACCCTCCATTAAAGATTTCAGCTTGAAGCCTCAGATAGTCTACTAAGGACTGCAGTCCCGCAATCATATGAACATGGGTGCACAGAGAACAGAACAGTGAGGAAAGACCCCGCCTGGTCTAGCATGTTCTGCAGTGTGTTACAGGGACTAATCCTTCTAGCACTGCCTATTGCCTCCCCCAACACCACATCAACGCCTGGACCCTGCTGTGCTGCGTTGCCTCAGGCCTCCTTGTAGCTTTTTATGGCCTGCCTGGTTGTAGATGCCCCTTTTTCAAGTTCTCTGGCTTGAAGAAGTCTCCTTTTCAAGGCCAGCTGACCTTGTCTCCTGCTCCTTCTTTCTTTCCTCCTGTTGTTGAACTTCTGAAGCATAGACTGTCCTTTGTATTCCAGGATTCTCATTAACCTGCTCCTTCTTGTCTGCGTTGTCCAACATTACAGTTTGCTTCTAGCACCCTAGTTCTGCACAGGGCTGAACCTTCCAGCCATCAGCTAAAGGTGCTCATTACAGTGCTCGGCACGCTCTGCTATAGTCATTTTAACGAGTCACTCATTTGCTCTATTAGCAGTCTTTACAAGCATTACCTCATATTTGCCAGTTGTTAGCATAAGCCTGAATTCACAAGTGTTAACAGTACAGTGAAGACAGCACCGCGAGCCTCTTGCGCGCCTCAGTCTCTCTTCAGTGATCCCCCCTGCTGTGAGCTAGTGGGATGCTGAAAACCTGCAGGAGCCGCTTGCAGCTCTTTGGGCTGGATGAAACATTACTGTGATTTAGAGCCTGTGGAGTAAGCTAATAGTAGAGGAAAATGATAAGAATTGAAAGAGAAGGACAAATGAAGCTAATGAAAATGAAGCTAAGCTCCAACCCAACCCAAATATTTATATTGTTAAAAAAAAAAATTCCACAAAATGTCCAGTCACAAAGGATGGAAACTGAACGAAATAAAACCCATCAGGAGCAACAGGGCAATTTGCAGACTGGATTGTTCTCCGCTTACTATCAGACCCACCAAATGTCATGATGTCAGTGCAAAGCACAAGAATTTGTCACTTGGATCTTTCTAATCCCCTTTTCCACCTGCAAGGCCAGCGTCTCACACTGCTGCGGTACCAGGCTGGAATTTTTCTCCTCGTGTGATACTTCCTGGCCCAGGAGCCCCGAGAGCAGGAACAAAACTAAAAGAGTAGCTGGCAGGCAGAAGACCAGCAGGTGTCAATGACTCAGAAAGGCCAAGGGTAAAAGACGGGTCAGAGATTAAGGGACCAAATCTGTGGTGATGACATAGTAAATATGTGTTATGTCACTGCTGCCCCGCTGCTTCTGGGACAAAAGTAGTCTGTTTAAGAGACACAGCTGCTGGTGAGACTGTAACCAGTAGATGGAACCCAAACACTTTGCATTAACTCACTCATCGGCTGTAGGGAGTTAATCCTGATTTCAGGTGAGGCTGTGGTTCTGCTAGCTGAGTGGCAACACCTCTGCCCAGTAGCATGAGGCTTGTATGGAAATACAGCAAGAGCTCCCAAAATGTGGGTGAATAATTCATTCACTCTGGTGAGCAGGGATATTGAATATTTTATATCCAAGCCATGGAAATGTTATTGGTTCCTACTGCATGGCACAAAACCCTCAGATGACTTGATGAAGAGTGCTGGGATGCATCCTCCATTAGACAGACCTGCAGCACGTGATTTTGGGTAAGTCATTTAACCTGACTGCAGCTCAGTTCCCCCATCACTAAAGCGAGTTTTGTAACTATCTGCATTGCAATGTGCTGAGTGTCCAATTATTATTCTTGTAAGGATTTAATACTCTTAGGTGGGGTACATTGTGCCAATACACAGTGGCAGACAAAAATGCATTTGCCTAAAAACTGCTGTTCTACCACAAATCCTGTGCTCTGCTGTCCTCCGGGTTTCTGGGCAGTGCGAAGAGGAGACTCCAGACTTACTTTTTTACAGCCCACTAAATAAAGCAAACTAAAGGAGAGTTAGAACTCACTTTTGAAAAAGCTTAGACTGTTTAATTGTTATTAAAGATTAGCCAGTATTACAAAGCCTCGAGGCCCCAGGCAAGATCAGGTCTATGTTGTGCTGTGTCTTGTACAAACACAGAGTAAGAGGAATTCCTTCCCTTAAGCAGGTTACAGTCTTCATAGAAAAAACATACCTGGGAACAAAGAAAGCAAGCAGTGCCCTAGCAAATGCAAACAAGCCATCACTTTACATAAGGGAATTCAGCAGGGAAAAGAGTAGCTCAGCAGCTGGTGTAAAACTGACATAGCTCCACTGATGCTGTGAGTTTACAGCAATTTATAACAGCTGAGGATACGCCTAAGGTAGGTGAAGTGTCTGTCTTAATGTCATATTCAAAGCCTAGCCTGGAGTTGAACCAGATCTTCAGAATCCTAATCACAAGGCTTTCCTTTTCATGCACTTGCTTTCCCACCGGCCAGCTCCTGGAAGAGCGGCTTGCTTCTCTCAGATTGTGGTCCTCAAGGACTCAGCTGAAACATCATTGCACGCAGCGTGTAGGAACCTACCTGGGATTTTAGATGGGCACACAGTAACATGAAGAAAGACTAGTTCAGATCTGAAAAAGAACAGACTGAAAAATTGTAACTCATGTTTTTAAAGGAGTGGCAGGTGGAAGCAAAGTAGAGTTACTGCTATTACCAAACAAATTTAAAAAACATTCTAAGCAATGTTTGATGATTAAATGTTATCTTTTTCCCACTGAGCACTGTCATATATTGCTGTCTGACCTTTTATCAGATAACCGAGTTGTGTATTAATTGAATATATTGCTCCAGATGAATTAGCAGCCCGTAAAGGTCATAAAAAATTACTTTTCTTACCTGCATTGGGGTGATACTGTGACTATATTAATAGCAGCCATGCAGCACTGTGCTATATGGAGATATTTGATTTCTTAAGACACTATACTAGCTGGTATAGTGCTGTGTTTTGAATTTAGTATGAGAATGATGTTGATAACACCCTGATGTTTTTAGTCGTTGTTGAAGTAGTGCTTTAGTAGTGCTTACACAAAGTCAAGGACTTTTCAGCTTCCCAGGCCCTGCCAGCTGCCCCAGAAGCTGGAAGAGCACAGCCAGGGCGGCTGGCCCAGCCTGGCCAAAGGGATGTTCCCCACCACAGAACGTCAGGCTTGCCATATAACTGGGGAAGCGAGCTGGGAGGTGGGATCGCTGCTCAGAAACAGACTGGCCATTGGGTTTTTTTTTACTCCACAGGTGGTGAGCAACTGCATTTGTGCATGATTGTTATTATTTTTTTTTCTTTGTTACCCTAATAAACCCTCTTTATCTCAATCCATGAGGCTTTTTTTCCATTCTCCTCCCCATCCCCTTGAGAGGGGAGGAGTGAGCAAATGGCTGCCTGGTGCTTAGTTACCGGCTGCGGTTAAACCATGACTATCGGTCAGATGAGGTACTTCATTTGAGAATAGGTTGAATGAGGTTTGGTTGTGGGGTTTTGGATTTTTTTGTGTTTTGGTTTTGGGGGGGTATTTGTTTATTTGGTTTTTGTTTGGTTGTTTGGTTGTTGGTCTTTTTTTTTAATTGAAGGCTTTCTCTGCACATGAATTCGGAATTTCCTGGCTTTGGTCAGTGCTATTCTCCTTGTGTTTCACAAACACTAACAACTGAAAAATTCCATCCTCCAGCTCTTGGAAAATATGCAGTTTGCCTCAGAGACTTTCTGCAGTATTCTTGGAAATAAGGACAGAAATGAAATTAAGACAGCAAATTACTTGTGAAAAGGGAGTAGCAGGGTGGCTGTAGCAGTCTCTGCATGTAAAAGAGACTGTGTTGTAATGATATCTTAATCTGATATCAAGTGGCATAACTTTAAAACAGTAACTAGTATTTTAGTGACTCATGGATGATACTCCTAAGAGTAAATAATAAATGCCTATTCAGCTCTTTCTTCACTTTCATAAAACTGTATTTTACACTGACCGCACAGAAATACCATCTTCCAGATTGAGACTGCTGACATATATTCACAACTTGTGCTTAATTATAAAATCCCTGTGGTCTTGGTTAAAGACAGTTTTCCTAGACTTTAGCCTTGATTATCCGGTGTGATATGCAGGCATGTGGTTATTGGTGGACACAAGTTCCTGTCAAGAAAGCCTGTTAATGGTGTGCAACATTCACAAGTGATTAAGGTTTTACATTTGTTTTAATCCTGTTTCATCTATTCTGGAATAGTTTTGCCTGCGGGAAAGGGCAGTTAACAGACTTTGGTTTTTTAAATAGTAGTTCAACAAACACCCATAGGATAAAAAATTAAATATAGGATCATGTGTTTCTCCAAGCGGACCATACTCTCACGCTTGGGAAGCAATTGCAAATTGTGTGGAGGTTACATACTGCTACAGTGTGATCTTACCAGCTCCAGGGTGCTTTCAGTTCCAGCTCTGAATGCCTTGCAGAGGCAAAGTGCAAAGATGGCAAGTGCTGGGATCAGAAACAGAAAGGAGAGTGAGATGCGTTAGTTTGGCTGATCTCAACAGTGACGAAGTGTGGGTTTTGTCAAGCTTTTTTCTGTTTAATTTTAATTTGTGATTATAAGCCAGAATTCACAACACTGTTTGTCACGGGCCATTTGCACGTTGTGCAGCTCCATCTAGAGTAGGACCAGTGACAAGGCTCTGTAGGTTGGACTGAGTTCAAGGAGGTGTGCGTGATGCCTGTGCTCTCTTGGTCTCTGTAGTCAATACAGTTCTAGATGATACAACTGAAGAATCCCAGAGGGTGACCCAGCTCATCAGCCATGAAGTGTCTGCTTTAGTGTGAGCTGAACAGCTCTCTGGGCTCCCCTGGCTGTATTGACTAGGAATGCAATTAAATTTCTCAGTCCCAGGCCAACTAGGGCCATCTGAGATGCCATGCCATATCTACCAGCTTTCCAGTCAATGCTACAGAAGGTCACTGACTGTCCCATAGACCTTATGCTCTATCCACCAGTCCCAGGCAGATGTCTTCAATACCCTGTTATCTCAGACTAGTTAGGTCACACAGACTGACAGGTACTTAGAAGTGGGTGTCTTTTTCTGGGGGCAAGCTTCCACTCTCTTCTGCATTAATATTGAGCCCAGCATCACCTTGAAAGTCCAATCTTTGTGTGTAGAGCAGTAAACTTCAAGTTAATGGCGTTGCACAATTGGTGTGTAGTAAGGCCACGGAGTGACAATGTCACAGAGGATCTCAGTACTTCTGTAAAGGTTGAATGGACGGGAAGATGAATAGAAAGAACTGCTTTAGACCACTGACTCCAAACCAAAAAACCCTTAAACCTCTAAATATTTCTCTCATAAAAGATGAAGTATGGCTGACTAACAAAGGCAAAACTGGAAGCTTTTTTTCTGAATCAGGTATTATCACAAAATAAAAGGTAGCACTCAACTTGTACTGTGCTGTGGTAGCTGACGGAGAACAGGAGCATGGTAACTGTTTGCAAACCAGTCCTGGAAACCTCTTGCCTATTCTGAGATGCAGAAACATTAGCTGAGGATGATGTAGCAGTAATCAGCATTTAACCTGAAAAATATTACCAACACTCGCTTCTTTGAAGGCTGAAACGATAGGAAATATAAATGTGGCAAATTAATGTAGGAACATATGTTAGAACGGACAAAAAGCTGAAAGAGGAAAATAGTGAGATGATGGCAGCATTCACTCTGGATTAAAAGACAGTGATATTTTTCAGGCATGTAGGAAGTTATTGAACCAGTGTAGTGTAGGATAGACTAAGGTTGTGACATAAAATTGGAATTGACATTTGAAACTTCTACTTTTCCCACAACTTTCCTCTAGATTTGGTCATCACTTGGACAGGTTTTTACACATATATATATATATGTATGTATGTATGTACACCCCCCCTAAATCTAAAGACATACTTAGGATTGTTTTAAAGAGATTTTAGATTTCGCAAATTTAACATGGCACCTTGCAGCAGCTGTGCTCACCCGGTGGCTACGTGGAAAGGTGTCCTTGCTTCTTGTTTGTCATGAGTGGCGCTGTTCAGTATCAGAGGCCCAGCGGTTATGTCGGTTCAGGGCCTATTAGCACTACAAAGAGCAGCCACGGTGGCTGTACCTACACTAGCAATTTAAACAGTGTCAGGAAACGTCCTCAGCTATGGGAACACAGTCACCTACCCCGTTCAGTTGTTAGAAAAGTCCTTGGTGGCACCTCTTGGTTTGCACCATGCGGCATGCTCCTCAGCAATGCGTGGGCTTGGGTCAGGCCAGGGATCATTCCTCAAAGGAGGTTTGGGTGCAATTAGGCTGGTTTGGAGGGGTGAGCTTAACAGTTTGGTTGTTGGCTCTCCTATGCAGTTGGCCAGCAGGGCCAAGGAACTGTCTCAGGGACACTTTACCCGAGAGGACCACATACAGTCTGGATGCCCTGGGTAATCAACCTTGCTGGGAAAGAGAAACTATCCCAGATAAATCACTACACTAACAATGTTGCATTGCCTCCATTGCCTGCAGTGCCCTGTGCATGTCTAGATGTCCCACCATGACAGGCACTGTCCAGATGCACATTGCTTCTGCCTGTCAGTGGCCAGGAAGACTTTGCATCCAGCAGTTTCCCTCATGGCTGGCACTGCGTGCAGCTTTTTTAGCATCCCATCTATGGACAAACATAGACTTTTGCAGCACTGAATGCGTATGATATGAACAACTAGATTTCTAAGTCAATATTTGCAAGAAGGAAGAAAAAAAAAAAAACAACCCAAAACTTTATCCTGTCCCATAATCTGTGCCACTCCTAAGCTTCTAGTGACACTTGCCAGAGTTATCTGCTCTCAGACAGAATGCACTGGGCTTTCTCCTAGGCTCAGACTTTCTCCTGTTCTGTAGACAGGCCAGCAAATTAGCCCCTAGACATCTCTCTTGGCTTCCAGCCCTTTCCAGCTTAGGAGAAACTAACAGATGCGCCCTTTTGCTGTTCTGCTCTGAGCTCATTACAGGTTTCCAGGCAGGGGAAATTAGCAAAGCCTCCTTAGCATCTGCCTTTTCCAGCTGAGGAGGAGTCACGTGCAGACAAGCTCCTCAGCCCTGGTTATCTGATCTTATTTGGGCACAGATCCCTGTAAGTTCACTGCCCAAACTGTCCTTCTCCTTTGTCAGCCCCAGCTCTTCCTCCCAGGTGTGGGTACCTTTTCTTTCACAGGAGAAATGAACTTGCTGTGCTTCAAGAGGTCAGCACCTTCATGAAGTTGCTCCGGAGAATTTGCAGTTGGTTTAGATGAGGAGTCAGGAAACAAAAAAAAACCCCACCCTCTAAGGCTTTAGTTTTATTTCTTTAACCATGGTAAAAGAAGCCATGGATCTGTTGTCAATCAGTTGCCATGGTTATTTATTTTTCTTAAATCCTTAGGTCCTACAGCATGGTAATTACCTGAGAAACTCAGTTCTTGCTTTACAAGAAATTATAGTAACAGCTGTGGATAAAGGCATGGAAATACTCATGCTAACAGGCAAGACAAGAAAGTTAAAAACAAAACAGCCAGGGGCAGATGTACGGATGTGAAACGGGATGGGGATAACAGCTGACTGCGTCACATCCTGGGTGGCACATGCCCACACAGATCATCTGACGAGGAGCCACCTCAGTGTTAATTCGTGTGACAAGGGCCCATGCCAGACCCAGTCATGTGACGAGGAAGGAAAACGCCATCCGCTCTGCCAGGCGACGCGCCAAAGGCCAGGCCATCCAGTTATGCAAAGAGGAAGGTTTCTTCCTCCTCCTCTCCCCCAGCTGCATCACCTCATCTGCCTCCAGCACAGGCAGAGGCAGGCTGTCATGCTGGGCTTTGAACACGAGTTATGAGCACTTAGAGCAGGCAGCAGGAGGCAGGGATGGGCAGGTTCATCACAGATCCCTCATTTGGCAAAGCAACATCGTGATGTAAATTTTGCTGATGATGTTTTAGAGCTTGCTGGTTTTAAATAAGTGTCTACACAGGGAGAAAACCCTTCATCACTGAGCAACCATTATAATGATTGAGAATCACAGGGATTGTTAACACTGTTAAACCTGTTGTGGCGGTGCCTTAGCAAAAAATCCATTCTGTAATGTGAGACAGTGCCTCTGCAGTTCTTGGTTACTTGTTGTAACTTCTAGATTAACAATGAATTCTAGCAAAATCTTTACATCTGTTTCTTTTGCCAGCAGAATATTACTGGGAATTGAATGGTTTCTAATAGTGAGGCAATGAGCTATAGGAAACTGCTACCTCACTACAAGAAAGACATCGAGGCCCTGGAACGTGTCCAGAGAAGGCCAACGAGCTGGTGAAGGGGCTGGAGCACAGGTCTTATGAGGAGCGGCTGAAGGAACTGGGCTTGTTTAGTCTGGAGAAGAGGAGGCTCAGGGCAGACCTTATTGCCCTCTACAACTACCTGAAAGGAAGTTGTGGTGAGCTGGGGGTCGGCCTCTTCTCGCAGATAACTAGTGACAGGACTAGGGGGAACGGCTGCAAGTTGCGCCAGGGGAGGTTTAGGTTGGAGATTAGGAGA
The DNA here is from genome assembly GCA_013399095.1 of Psophia crepitans. Classification (NCBI taxonomy): domain Eukaryota; kingdom Metazoa; phylum Chordata; class Aves; order Gruiformes; family Psophiidae; genus Psophia; species Psophia crepitans. The sequence goes on along the minus strand of VWZZ01007275.1, from coordinate 21,914 downwards.
AATTTCTTCTCGGAAAGGGTGGTCGGGCATTGGAATGGGTTGCCCAGGGAGGTGGTGGAGTCACCGTCCCTGCGGGTGTTTAAAGAAAGGTCAGATCTGGTACTTAAGGACATGGTTTAGTGGGTAATAGGTGGTGGGGGGTCGGTTGGACTGGATGATCCTGGAGGTCTCTTCCAACCTTAATGGTTCTATGATTCTACCTAGGATGTGGAAGAGTAACTCACACTGGGAGGGCTTTGAACCAAGAAGGGATATTCGTTTGCTGAAGAAGTTAGTCTTACTGAGCCTCAAGCTGTTGGAGCTTGGTGCAGGAGCTATCAGGGGAAATCTATACATCCTGTCAACTGTGTTGGGATGGACAAAACGCAACAAAGGTAGGGATGATTAAATTATTGGAGTTTACTGCAGATTTATGATGGTATAAAGCCTCCTATGCTAAGCCATTGGCCTTATTACAATAGGTGCCATGATCCTGTAATTGTTTGCACCTCAGAGGGAGCCAGGCAGTACCACTGCCTCTGCTGGATATATTTTTAGCCTTGGATCTGTGAGGTCCATCTTACCATAACATGAAGCAAAGGCAGATACACTGTGAGCACAAATGGGACAGCCTGGAGTGTATGCTCTCATGACATTAGCTAATTGCCTTAAACTCCTGCTATAATTAATGGAGACAATGAGATAATTTGCCTGTTCCTCTGACCCACTTCAGACACAGGCGGTAGGACAAGATGAACTTCCACTCGCTAAAGCAAGACCTGTTCCTCTCAATGCCACAGGATGATGGGGAGACAACTGCTTTTGACCCCCAGCTCTATTGATTGCAATGAATGTTGGGTCTGGAGTTTTTTTGGTGTCTATCAGTAAAAGTGACAGCAGAATTAAACTCCATTTGAGGAAAGAAAGGTATCTGAATTTGGTATGGCTTTTTTTCTACTTTGAATTCTGCTTGGCAGTATTAAGAACTGACCAGTACTGAATGAGCCAACAGTTAGGAAACTTAGGAAATATCCAGGATCAGAACAAACATGTAAGAATATGGGAATTAACCATTCAGAGTGTGTGACTGTGAAATTATATAAATAGAAATCTGGAAAGACAACATTAATGGGGTAAATTTGACATTATAACAGTGACCTCTGTACAGAGTGAGTGGCTGTCTCTCACGCTGTGCCAATGGCCGCTCCATATGGGCTACTTTTGAAATACTAACCAAAAGATTTTGGCCTTTTTGTGGCAAATGGAAAAAAAAAAATCCAACAAATTGTAATTAACCAAATTATATGATGGTCAAAACAAAAGATGAAACTCTCCCATTTAAAATTAAATCAAATGCCTTGTAATATGACACAGATAAATACTTTACAATTACGGGATGCAACATTAGTGCCCGTAGGGAAATAGAGAACAATATATTTCTAATGCCAGACACTTGAGAGACTGTTTATTTAAACTGCATGAAGATTTACACTTCACTAATCTCATTACGAACCATACATAGGAAACATGGGTTGAAGCACATTATACAATAAAATTGAACCTTAAAAGATTATCACATTCATAAGGATCTTCTTCTAAATAAAGGTAGCAAGATACTTTATATTTTGCAACACCTGGCTTCAGAAAGTAATGCTGTTAGAAAACATTAATGCTGTTAGACTTGTTTAACGAGCAATTTCTCTTCCAGGATTTCTTTTTCAATTGAAAGCCATCATTAACACCTGTCAGATCCATATAAACACGCTCACCTTTCAAATCATGTGGCCTAGTTGTATTACAGCTTATGTGTGTTCTGAATTTGTGTCTCTGAGGGTGGTAAATTAAGCGACAAAATAAACCTTTTCTCCTACGCAACGATAATATCTAGCTCCTGTGCTGTCTTTTTCCTCCGTACGTGCTCAGGTGCTTTACCACTATTCTCATTTATCTTTTATGAGAAAGCTGTAACAGAGAGGTGAACTCATACGAGCAAATTCCCCCAGCAAGGAACTAAACCCCAAGCTTTTGTGCTCTCTGGGACCCCAGAGGTAAGGATGGCACTGTAGTACCACACTGCTGATGACACTGACAGTTGTATGGTCTGGCACTCTGGGGCTGACCAATTCCTCCAGACACGTTGGACAAATCTACGATCAGCAGTGGGCAAAGTGACAGCTTTGATTTTAAATCTTTTTTTTTTTTTTTTTTTAATTTAAAATCCTATTTGAAAGGACCGAGGAACCGTTCCCATCTATTTTATTAGCTGTTGTACTGGTTTTGGCTGTTTAATTTTCTTTGCAGTAGCTAGCATGGAGCTGTGCTTTGGATTTGTGCTGCAAACAGTGCTGATAACACAGGGAGGCTTTTCTTCCTGCTGAGCAGTGCTTACACAGAGCCAAGGCCTTTTCTGCCTCTCATCCAACCCCACCAGCGATTGGGCTGGGGGTGCGCAGGGAGTTGGGAGGGGGCACAGACAGGGCAGCTGACCCCAACTGACCAAAGGGATATCCCATACCGTATGGCATCATGCTCAGCATATAAAGCTGGGGGAAGGAGGAGGAAGGGGGGACATTTGAAGTGATGGCGTTTGCCTTCGCAAGTCACGTGGTAGACCCCTGCTGTCCTGGGGATGGCTGAACCCCTGCCTGCCATGGGCAGTGGGGAATGAATTCCTTGTTTTGCTTTGCTTGTGCACGTGGCTTTTGCTTTACCCATTAACTGTCAGTATCTGAGCCCACGAGTTTTCTCACTTTTACTGTTCTGATTCTCTCCCCATCACACTGTGGGAGAAGTAAGTGAGCAGTTGTGTGGTGCTTAGCTGCTGGCTGAGGTTAAACCACAACAGCCGTCCATCACTGTTTAGAGGACAATTACTCAACTGGGCACTTCACTCACTGTGGCTCACTGCATCCAGGTAATAATGATATATTTTATAGAACTGTCAGATACATGGCTCTGTCTATCCTCATCGCACCATGTACTGCTTCAGCTCCTGAAGCTCAGATCAAAGCTGGTGATCTGAGACAGCATCTACCTGGTGCAAAGAGGCCAAGGAGGTCCTCCCACAGATAGGCATGTTTCAGCATAAACACTGCTGGAACATGGAACATGCACATGCCTGGTCTATCTCCTGATTATCTTATCTATGGAATCGGGGTATGTGTACATTCATCATGTTGCAATCGAGCTTGGGCTTCTATAAATACCAAAGTAAATGTCGGGAGAGCTACAGCAATTAATTCAGGGTTCTGGGCTGCTTCAATGACAGAGACCTGCAAAGTCTCACAAGGGGAGTGTGAAATTCATGCCTCTTCTATCAGACCGTCTTGCAGCCTTTACTGCTGCTTCTCTGCTTTTGTGGCAAACACACCCCATTGTGACTGATCCAGAGGCTCCATGCACTCTTAGCATAGACTACCTCAGGAGAAGGTATTTCAAGGGTGCAGAAGGCTACCAGTGGGCTTTTGGCACAGCTGACTTGGAGTCAGAGGAAATTAAACAGCTATCTACCTTGCCCAGTCTCTCAGAGGACCCTTCTGGTTGCTGAGGGTGGAAGAACAACAGCTGATAATCACTACCACAATGGTGCAGTGGTGGCAATATCACATCAGCCAAGACTCCCTGATTCCCATCCATAAGCTGATTCATCAACTGGAGAGCCAGGGAGTGACCAGCAGAACCCGCTCACCATTTAACAGCCCCATATGGCCAGTGTGGAAGTCCAATGGAGAGTGGAGACTGACAGCAGACTATCGTGGCCTGAATGAAGTCATGCTGCTACTGTGCTGGACCTGCTGGAACTTCAACATGAACTGGAATCAAAGACAGCCAAGTGGTACCCCACAACTGGTATGGCAGATGCGTTTTTCTCAGCCCCTTTGGCAGCAGAGTGCAGGCCACGGTTTGCTTTCCCTTGGAGAGGCGTCCAGTACACATGGAACCGACTGCCCCAGGGGTGGGAACACAGCCCCACCATTTGTCATGGGCTGATCCAGACTGCAAGGGAACAGGGTGAAGCTCCAGAACACCTGCAGTACATTGACAGCATCATTGTATGAGGCAACACAGCAAAAGACGTTTCTGAGAAAGGGAAGAAAATAGTCCAAATTCTTCTGAAAGTCAATTTTACCATAAAACTAAGTAAGGTCAAGGGACCTGCACAGGAGATCCAGTTTTTAGGAATAGAACAGCAAGATGGGTGTCATCAGATCCCAATGGATGTGACCAACAAAATGGCAGCTATGTCTCCAGTGATTAACACAGAGGAATCACACGCTTTCTTAGGCACTGTGGGTTTCTGGAGAATGCATATCCCGAATTGCAGTCTGATTGTAAGCCCTCTTTATGAAGTGACATGGAGGAAGAAAGATGTCAAACGGGGCCCTGGGCAACGACAAGCCTTTGAACAGATCAAACAGGAAATAGTTCATGCAGTGACCCTTGGGCCAGTCCAGGCAGGACCAGATGTAAGAAATGCACTCTACACTGCAGCTGGGGAGAGTGGCCCTACCTGGAGTGTCTGGCAGAAGGCACCAGGGGAGACTCGAGGTCGACCCCTGGAGTTTTGGAATCAGGGATACGGAGGATCTGAGGCCCGCTGCACTCCAACTGAAAAAGAGATACTGGCAGCGTATGAAGCGGTTCAAGCTGCTTCAGAAGTGATCGGAACTGAAGTACAGCTTCTCCTGGCACCCGACTGCCGGTGCTGGGCTGGATGTTAAAGAAGAGGGTCACCTCTGCACACCACACAACTGATGCTACGTGGAGTAAGTGGGTGGCACTAATCATGCAGTGGGCTTGTATAGGAAACCATAGTCGCCCAGAAATTATGGAATTGATCATGGGCTGTCCAGATGGCAAAGATTTCAGAATATTGCCAGAGAAGGAGGTGACACATGCTGAAGAGGCCCCACTGTATAATAAACTGCCAGAAAATGAGAAGCCATGTGCCCTGTTCACTGGTAAGTCCTGTCGCATTGTGGGAAAGCATCAGAGGTGGAAGGCTGCTGTACGGAGTCCTACATAATGAGTCAGAGAAGCTGCTGAAGAAGGTGGTGAATCGAAACAGTTTGCAGAGGTGAAAGCCATCCAGCTGACTCTAGACACTGTTGAAAGGAAAAGTGGCTGATGCTCTACCTCTGTACTGCCTCATGGATGGTGGTCAATGCCCTGTGGGGGTGGCCGCAGCAATGGAAG
>VWZZ01007275.1:0-16496 GCA_013399095.1 Psophia crepitans | reverse complement strand
GACAAGGAATTAATTCACCGCTCCCCATGGCAGGCAGGGGTTCAGCCATCCCCAGGACAGCAGGGCTCCGTCACGCGTAATGGTTACTGGGGAAGACAAACGCCATCACTCCGAACGCCGCTGCCCCCCCTTCTTCTTCCTCCCAAGCCCCTTATAAACCGAGCATGATGTCATATGGTATGGAATACCCCTTTGGTCAGTTTGGGTCAGGTGTTCTGTCTGTCCCCTCCCAACTCCTTGTGCACCCCCAGCCATCCCACCGGCGGGGTGGTGCGAGAAGCCGAAAAGTCCTTGGCTCTGTGTAAACATCGCCCAACAACAGCAAAAACACCTCCACTATCACCGCTGCTTCCAGCGCAAATCCAAAACACAGCCCCATACTGACTTTCTTGAAGAAAATTAACTCTCTCTCAGCTGAAACCAGGACACTGTCACTGAACCATTCATAAACCAAGGATTTATAGACAATCTGTATTTTAAAATGCCAAATTATGAAACAAGCTTGTTCTATATTGCCATAGAGATCCACTTGTTGCAGCAGCCTGTATGTGCAGTTAATGTTATTTCTCTCTGGGAGTTCAGTTGGACTCTGCTGGTCTTAGCCAGCCATTTAGCCTTTGGAAGAAGCTGAAATGTTATTTCATAAAGGAGCAGCTAAATTTTATTCTGATATTCTTAAATTTTTAAAAAATATTGGCAAGTTTTTCACAACTGATTTAGATCACTTGATGGTTTTAGTTAAATTAAATCAATAAATATTTTTAATTTTGGGCTTTTCACACCCACTTTTTTTCCCTTTCATCTTTTTGATCAGAAAATAGGTGCTAAATCTCCTAAAAGTCAGCTTCCAATTTTTATTTTCATTTGCAATGATTTTTTTTTTCCTCATGAGCACACACATATAAGCATAAAAACAAATTTTCTTAAGCAAACTGCAAAAAGTCTTGTCTTGTCAAGCACTCATGACACTGACCTCTAGGGTTTCAGATGATTTGAATTCTGTCTCTCACAAACTAGGAAGCAACCTTTCAATCAGCTTCTTTTTTTTGTATAATAATGTGGCACTTGGCATCAAACAAGACATTTTTTTAAATAGAGCCAGCTGGTGGCAAATGTTTTCAGGGAGGAAGCCTGGACTTGTGATTTTCCTCACTTTCCTCATTACAGATTTTGTATCTTCAGACTGTGATACTTACCAAGTTCCCCCACCCTTTCCTCTATGCTGTGTTGGTCAGACTTGCTGGCTGGTGGGCAGCTAGAAGGATTTGGGGCTCAATAAAAAAGATAGGATTTGGGATCTTCAGAGACAAAGGTATGGTAGAAAAATACCCCGAGCTGCCAGGGGGAAAAAAAAACCCAAACAGAGTGTTATTTCTGTTCAAATTCTGAAGTTTTCCAGCTTGTAAGGAAGTTTGAGAAAGGACTCTCTATCTCTTGGGAGATTCACCTGTGGGAAGATGTATCGAGGAGGGACATCTAGGACATGCCCTCTTCACCTCTGCTGTCTGGGATGGTTTTGATGGAAGACACATCCATCTGTGAAGCACAAGGATGTGTCTTGCAGCCTTATACATGTATTTACCCACTCAGCTAGTGAGAAGGAGAGCAAGAGAATCCAATCCCCTATCTCGGTTATGAATAAGTGGTGTAATTTCCATCAAATATAGTGAATGAAATAGAACATCTGTTTCTCAAAAGGAACACACATCATCTAAGAAAATAAGCTGCAGCATGGGAAATCTTTTACTGATGAACTTAATATTCTTCACTGGATGATTAAGTTGTGGGTTTATTTATTTATATATTTAAGGCATCATATGATCAACATTAGAAAATGGCTTAAGCAGCAGTGTCCTTGAAGCCAAGCCATGGCATAAAGAGCCAATAGCTTTACTTGCTCCAAATATTATCACCTGAAGACACATATTTGCTGTTGGTCTCCAGAGAGAAACCAAAGGTAAAAGAATCTTTGTGGAAAATTCCTTCACCTTTGAGATTAATTTCTTTTCACAGCTCCATGACAAGCCAGTGTTGGTCATTGGAAAGCATGATGCCTCAGCTTACCATGCCTTCCTCTTCATCTGGGCAAGTAGTCAGGATCTCTCTCATGGGTGGAGGTGAAAAAGGGAAAGATGAGTTCTGGTGTGTAAAGAGCTGCCACTTTCAAAGTGGTTTGGTTTTAATTTTGTGAAGCACATTGCCATAGAAAAATGGTGGGCACAGTAGATGTGGTGTTTTCTTTTTTTGTTTTTGTTCTTTAAAGAAATGAGTACTTGGTTATGACAGGACAGTAGATCAGAGGAAAAGAAGGGTTCGTTTATTTTTAAGAAATATACAGATACTACTGGACTTCTCCCCCTTTTTTTCAAAGGGGAAAAATTTGTGAGCTGTTTGGCATTCAGATATGGATAGAGATTAATTTATATCTATGAAATGAAGCAATTTTTAATGTTACCCTAGCGTAGAACACTTACCCATCTATACAAGGGCCCTCTTCCAGAAGAGGAGGAAAGAGAAATGTATTTTTAAAGAAATTATTTATATGTGTCACAGGTAGCCAGAGGCTCTGTGCTCCTCGTGGAGTTGCCCAAACTTACAAAACGTGAGCCTCGTGTTGATCTCCAGTATATCCACCCACACCTGTTGGAAACTATGGACCTATCTGGATATATACTGTTATATATGAGATAACATATATATGATACACTGGCCTCTGTACAGTGAATAGCAACTGTGCATAAAACTATCATTGCATTTGGATACGTTTGCTGCCCAATGTGGAAGCAACAACATATGATGAGCTGGTGTTTGTGTCTCTTCAGCTCAGCAAGCTTTGGTAATGAGACCTGCTCCTGGCAGACTGGGATGCTGAAGTACCTCTGGTGTCCCTAGAAAGGGAAGAAGTATGTAATATAGGTCCATAGAATAGAATAGAATCATTAAGATTGGAAGAGACCTCAAGAATCATCCAGTCCAACCGTCGCCCCCCCACCTATATCATGAATGCTGTTGGCAGAGTGAAAAAAGCTACACTTCACCACCTTTTCCATTAAAAGAGTCAGGGACTATCGGATTATGCTTTTAGGACCCAAGCTGGGAATAAACAAATGCAGGTCACGGAGGTGTTGGTAAACGTGTGGCACTCCTTGCTAAAGCATGTGGTGCATGTAAAAGCCTTACAGGAGCTCAAGAAGCAATTAGCCAGCTACTTAGAAGAAAAAGCTGTTGAGGGTTACTGACAAATGACATGAGGTTCAGAAGATGCCCTGAGCTAAAAATAGTCAAAGCCTGGGGAGTAACTCGGGGGGAAGCATCACATGTGCTTCACCTGTTACTGCTCTTTCCTAGGTGTCTGCTAATGGGCCCTGTTGGAAACAAGATGCTGCACTAGATTAATCCTTGGTCTGAGCCAGTATAGTTGTTCCTATGTTTTAATATTCCTCTTGAGGAAGACTTGGAGTGCCACACTACCTGCAAGCACGGTGTCTGAATGGGACCACATGGAAATTGGTTGCTTGGGAACTTTTGTTTTCTGAGACTTTCCCAGGTCTAGAAGGGGGTGAATGTAACAAACCAGTCCCCATTTCCATAATTTTCTAATACTACCTAGACAGTCTCTAAACAAAGAGATTCTTGATCAGTGAGGAGTTAGGGTACTAGCACCCCCAGAACTGATTTTTTAATATATTTTTTTGGCTGTTTGGATCAGACCAGTTTCTGGTGGGGAACACAGAATAGTTTCCTTTCCCAAGGACCTCTCAACTGCTACAAAATGAGACACTATTCATAAGATACAATGGTGCTCTAAACAGCCCTCCCATTTTGAACCTAAGAAACACCATTGCTGCCACTCAGGGGTTGTCTACATATAAAAATTTTAGGGGTTTAACTACCCTGACATTGGGACAGTAGCTTAACCTTCTAAAAGAGATTTGCAAACATGTATAAAAATACTAATGCCTATATGGCTATTATCAGGCAAAAAAATTAGACCATACACTATGGATAGACTTCCATTGGAACATCAGTGTCCACACAAAAGGTTGTACCATAATATTATTGCATCAAGGGAAAAAAACACCATACTTCCAGCATGAATTGGTCTACCAAGAGAAAAATCTTCATATAGGCTTAAATCACTTATTGGTGCAGCTAAATTCTTACTTGACTGAAATGATCATTTTTGACATCTTACTGAACCACGTTCTTTACAGGGTCAGACATGACCCTGAATGCTTCCACTTGGCTCGCATCTGTATGCTGCTGTCACAAACCTAATAGCATCTTCAAAACGATTTTTGGAGAGAAGATGAGGAGTTTGGGTGATGTCCCAGTGAGCGGTAGGGCTTCCCCAGGGTAAGAGTAGGAAAAAGTGTGCCAACCTGTCACCTGTAAACAGAGGCTGTAGCAAGGAAACAAGAAAGAACAATGGACACTTTCACTGCTCCTTCAAACAGGACATGGCCAGAGTGATCCTCCATTACTTCTAAGAGCTATAAAGCCAGCACGATTCTGCAGGAAAGCATTTTGTCGCTTACACTCCTCACACTTCCTTGTCCTATAACGGTTGAAAAAAAAAAAGTTTGCTTGCAACCCCCCCAAAAAAGGATCATGCTGGAATGTGGCCTTCAAATTCTGAAGCCACTTTTTTGCTTATGAGACTGTTTTTCTCTCTATGCCTGTTTTCATTGCACACTTTCTTTCATAAAATATGAAAAGTTGGGCATTTTTCAGCAGAATAAGTTCAGTCTGCTGACATAGTAGCAGTATGTGAAAGAGCTCTCATATTCTAGCTGGGCTTTGGTCACATATTCTTTTTCACTCTTTCAGATCTCCCCACCCATTAACTTCTTGCTGCTCCTTGGGAAATGAGCTAGTGGTTTCAGTTCAAATTCTAATGGGCAGAAGCTGCCCCCACTGACAATTATCTCTGCAGGAGTCTCAGCGTTGGTAGTATCAGTACAGAATGACATGGACGGACTGCTACGCAACTTGGCATTTTTATATCCTCATGCCCATGCAATCAAAACCATGAATTCATCACAGCATCATCCATGTGTGTACAATCTCAGTTTTACATCTGCGAAGCTGAGGTTCTGAAGACAAAGTGTCTTGTTCAGGGTGCCACGGGAAGCGCCATTCTACACATTAATCTCAAAATGACTCAGGAACATCTCATCCCACAAAAGACATCCTCGAAGTAGGAATCTGCCACCATTCTAACATGGATGGAGTCATGAGGAGATGAACCTATTGGCCACATGCACTGGAGCAGCAGTGGACCAACTCGTTTGGAAGTGTCAACCTTTACAGCCTTCACCCAGACAAATTTTCTTTACAAAAGCAAGTGGCTAAAACAGATGTTGTGTACAGCTGCATCAGGAGGTGTAAATCCCTGTCTCTTTTTACTGGATATACTGGAAGGCAGCATTTATCTCACAGAAGAGCTGCACGAGGATGGTAATTGAGTTCAGGGCACTCCTGCAGATGGAGAACTGTGGTGTTGACGGTGGCCAGAGGGTGGTAGCACTGCACAGCTGAAGTGCCACAGCCCTCTGCACCAGGAGGCAGGCGGGCTGGGGTGAGGGAGCCTCTGATGCTCCCAGTAGCTGAGAAAGAAAAAGAGGTGATGAAGTTGGAATAAACGGTGGAAACGTTAATACCAAAAGAGTGTTACTAAAAATAGGCTCTATCTTTTACACTGCTCTTTCCAGGGTATTGTAAAAGTGAGACCATAGATATATTTTGGCAGCTGAGTTTTTCCTTCAGTGACATACCATTTTTGCTCCAGGAAAATATCTGGAATGTGAAGAGCTTTACCCTCATGTTTCAGGAAAGCCTGCTTACATATTTTTAAATAACAAATGATCCTTTAGAAAATTTGATATCCCTGAAACTTGTATTTAGCATTTCACAGTCAAATGGCATCTGAAACAGCCAAGAGCTTTAACCTGTCTACCCAAGTTATTTAAAAATTATAGAGATTTTGTTCGATCAAGATGAATTATCTTTTTTTTTAACCTTTCATCCTCTACTCCTGTGTCTAGTCTGCTGAAAACTGTTTATTTTAAACTAAAATTTGAAGTGATTACTCATGATTCAGATCAATTACTTTTAATTTCAAAGCCTCCTCTTACTATATACTGGATGATGCTTCACTGCCTTCCTCAAGTTAAGGTAAAAATAGCTGCGGCTTCTTCACGTCCTGTGAGGAAAAGGAGGAAGAAGAGGTGAATAAAGGCGTTTTTTGAAACAAACAGGAACTTTTCCAAAAGCGTCTCATTTTCTTAGGCTCTAAAGACCCTGTGCTACCTCAGACAGTGAAATCCACCAGGAACACTGGCAGCTATTTTCTATGCTTCTACTTTTTCTGATGACACTCCTTCTGGTGTGGCAGCCACAGACTGCAAGACATGTAGTTTCTGCCCTGTGGCACATAACGACCACAAACAAATGACCCCACCAGGATGGTGGTCATGTGCAACTTCCAGACAAGGATCTCAAAGAACTTTGGGAACCTACTTGGTGTTGTGAAAGTCTTCTGGAGTCTAGATGTGTCTCCATTTAGTTCATAAGAATTGTTACCTTAATTTTGCTGAAAAGAGGAAAACTGAGGATGAAATAACTTGTCTAAGGGCACAGACCACACCAACACCAGCGTAAGGGCTATTGTGTGCGTATATCAGTGTGTCTGCCTGTTAGTATTCCTTAGCTTGCAGTTTAAAGCACAGAGGATCCAAGTCTCACAGCCTTCACCTGTCATTTTACCTGGCATTATGTATTCTGGAGATATAAAAAATAGATTTGGGATGCTGACATCAGTCATCTCTTCTTTATCTCTCCCCTGTGCCACTGAGAACTGTGCTCCTGTCTGTCCCACTCCTATTTCAAGTCACATTTATCGTAACAGTTTAAACTGGGATAATGTAGTGGCCTCGCTGCGTGACCGTAGGCAAGTGGCTTTGCTGCTCTGAGCCTCGGTTCTCCCATAGGCAAAACGAAGGTAGCGATGCTTACCCTGCTCTGCGGAGGGCTGCGAGATCTCCAGTTGCTGTGCAGGAGACAATAGCGTGACTGTATTTGCCCAGGCACTGTAAGGCCCCACGCTCAGTGGCATTTCTTTGTCTGCCTCCTAATGCAACAGCTTTCAAACGCCACCGTGCACATGCTCGATGGGTTTTTTCTTCTCCTTACAGATCCCCTTCTCACTGCTCTTTCCTTTCTTGCTGCCTCCCTTCCTTTCCCCTTGGCCCCTCTCAAGAAAATGTACCTTCTCTGTTGACCCATTTCCCCCCCTGGTTTGTCAGCTGCCTTCCCTTTGCAGCCACTCTCATCACCACCATCCCCTTTCCCACTCCCCTCCTCCAAAATTCTCCCTGACACTTTCTCTAGAAAGAGCTGCAGGCTATTTCTAACCTTCCTTCTCTCATCAAAGCGCTTGAGAAATCAGCTCGCTTTCATCTCTCAGCAGGGAGGCTGCCACGCTGCCACCACCGCCATGGTTTGCGGCCTGGGCTGGGAACCAGGAGCTCCTGGCTGGTGATGGCAGCACCGCCACTGACTCACCGCCTGGCCCTTGGCAAGCCGCTCGGCCTCTTGCCTCTCCTAGCTTTAAAATAGGAGTGATAATTACACACTCACCTCACATGGGTGTTGTAAAAATTTAATTACCGCTTGTAAGATGCTATCTAAGAGTTAAACGTGTCTTTATCTCTGGCGTTGGTAGTCGTGACCACTGCAATCTGTGCTTCGATCAGGCCCTGGCATATAAAACTGTCTTCCCTGAGCAGCCAAAGCCTTCCCTGCTTCTGGCCACAAAGGTCCCTGTGCCATAGTTCTCTGACACAAAGGAGTCTCCCTGGCCGCAGGCCATTCCCCCTGGATAACAGGCAAGGAGGATGAATTCCTCTCCGGTTAAGGTCACCTATCCAGCCGCTCCTCCATCACTCTGTCCCTCTCTCTCCCCCTGAAACTGCTGGCGAGGCCTCTCCTGAGGCAAGATCCTGGTCCTCCTCTCCTCTTGACTGCCTTTTCCATCCCTACACACCGCCTCGCTCTTCCCTGTCCCTCTGCTGTGGCTGACAGGACCTGACCAAGCCGCCCTCCCTGCTCTTGCAACTCCTCCTTCCTGGCTGCCCTCTCAGCCCATCTCGCCTGGCACAGTCCAAGACTCGGGCTCCACTTTCCTCAGGCAGTGGCCGCAAAGATGGGTCTGTCTGGAGAGATGCTGTCCACCTGTGAGGGTGAGAAGGGGCAGTGGACCACTTGCTGGGCGGGCAGCAGCGGCGATGCTGCCATCCCACCACTGTTGGAGTGACGAACCATAGGTTGTGAGAGTAGCGTAAGGCAGTGAGCAACGGTCCAGAGGCCAATGCCTCTGTCCTTCCATGCATGCACACAGCAGCTCCACAGTCTGGTCCTCCAGCACCACCCATGCCCAACATTAAGTAGGAGTGGAAGCATCCTCAGATATTGCCTCTGCTCGTTGCACATAAAAAGGACACAAACCCCTCTGGGGCTCATATTGCCAAGAACAGTGCTCAAGCTGAAATCAAGAGGAAGGGGCTGGGGACCCTCCATATCCATCAGGGACCTGTGCAGAGTGGAGTACAATAAGGTCAGCCCTTGGCACCCAGGTTCACCCACCTCTGCACCTCTCCTCAGCCACCTCCCAAGCTAATATTGGGGTCAGCTCAAATTTCCTGTCTTAATTAAGCCACTCCCTACACGCTCCAAAAAAAATAATAATCAGCGACTTGGGCTGATTACCACCTCTTTCCTGCGAAAGAGCAATCTGTTTGCTGTGATGGAGACTGCAGCATATGCAGCACCTGAAGAAGCTGCCATTAACCCTTCTGGATGCTGACCTGCTTTTGGAAATGGAAGGCAACAGAAATAAAGGTCACTTTAGAGCAGGGCCATCTGAATGACCTGTAACTCAACAAGAATGGAAAAGTTGTTTATTTTTTGTATTCTTGGCCAAAATCTTTGTCTTTGGAGAGTACTTGGCAGTTTTTGAGCTAAAGTTTAAAAAAGGGCGTGCGGAGTAAGACCCGCGAGTGGAAACTGTTTGTTGCTCAGCTACGGAGAGGCTACTGCCTATCCATAATGCATGCACTCTAAACTACATCCATAAACGTCAGGCATGATTTAATAGGCTATGAAATCCTACATCATGATGCCACTGGAACTATTGAAAATAAAAGCAGATAAATCACAATTCTGTGCAACAAGCTGTATTCACACTGCTTTTTTTTTTTTTTTTTACTGGTGTTTCACTCAGCCATTTGCTGAGCATGCACTGCTCTCACTCAGCCTTGAGTTGAGTTTCCATTTCCTTTTCCTTTTCTATTTCCAAGCTTGAATTTCCACGTCAGCCCACTGGCTTTGCAGCTGTGTGGTCACACTGCTGTAAGCCCCTGCCCCGGGTGGTGCGGAACCGGACAGAAAGGTGCTGAGCTTCCACATGCTTGGAGCAGCAGTACCCAATTATTTTTTTTTCTGCAGCAGTATTGGGCAATCTTTGTAAGCATATTGAATGCTGTTGTTCATACGATATTATTCCTCACATTAGATTACGAGCATTAAATCTACTAGACAATGTTCATCTGGCAGGAAAACAATTTGTGTCACTCTTTTACTGCCAGCAAGATATAGAGTTACAATGACATGGATGACAGAGTGTGCACCGCAACTCCAAACGGGCACGACAGCTGTAATCCTGTCACCCTGTGGAGACAATGATGCTGAAAAAGGAAGAGGGGGGCGGCAAGCCTGTGAAAATATTACTAGTAGCGAGGACTGGGTTTTGAGAAAAGTTTGATTCACCTCTGCAGCTGAGGTGAGTGAACTGGAGAAGTGAAAACCAGCCATAGTACGTGCAAAATGTAAATAAATTTGGACTTTCCTGACACAGAATTTGAACTCTGTCCCTTCAGCTTCTATTTTTTGTTTATTTTTTGTAGAATGCTTTGCAGTAACAGAATATAACATGGTTTGGTTTTATTTACTTTTTTTTTTTTACTTTTACTTTGTGTTTCATCATATATCTTATTATTCCTTAATTTTCCTGGTCTGAATCATGTAATTACATATGAAATATTAAGACAGGTGGGAAGGTGAGAAGGCAGGGAGGGAGAGAGGGAGGGATGAAGAAAGAGAAAAGAGAAGAGAAGAGAAGAGAAGAGAAGAGAAGANAAGGAAAGGAAAGGAAAGGAAAGGAAAGGAAAGGAAAGGAAAGGAAAGGAAAGGAAAGGAAAGGAAAGGAAAGGAAAGGAAAGGAAAGGAAAGGAAAGGGAAAAGAAAAGGGGAGGAAAGAGGAGGAAGGAGGAGGAAAGAGGAGGAAAGGGGAAGAAAGAGAAAAAGTCATCTAGCATTCAAAATTTGGGGGGAAAGTTTGAGAACATGTACTTTACAAGACAAAATCCAGAGGCAAGATAAGAAAATGCAGACACATACAATTTACACAATTTTCCATAAATATTTTCCCCCTGAAAATCTTGTGATTTTGAGGCTATAGGCAACTAACTCATTATTTTACATTCCTGAGGTTGTCAATGTTAACATACACTTCACCATTCTGGACTAGGCAAGAAGAAAGCATGAAGGTATAGTTATGTCTGAAATTGGTAGCTGGGGATCTAGCGCTTCGTAGAATCGTCTTCAAAAAAATCCTGGGTTTTGTAACCTTTTGCGCTTTCCCTCATTTACTGTGGTTTTGCACACCCTGTGGAGCCCTGCCTGCTCAAGAAATGACCCCACGTCTGTGGCAGTCTCTCTGTGGCATCAAGGACCTCGGTCCCAGCTCTGGCTGCACACGTGCTTGACTGGCATAGCCCTGTCCCTGTCACTGCACGTCTTCAGGTGATGCCGGGAAGTTCCTCGCATATCTGTGGAGATTTAAATTCCATTTAAACAACTACCCCTGCTGAAATAGGTCGAGTGGGGAGGTTTCACCTGGTGCAGGCCAACCTCTGACTGCAATTCCTTCTCTTTCCCCAACAGACTTCCCTCTGTTCCTCCTCAGAAGCCACTCCCCCTCCTCCAGAGCCCCCAATACAGCCTGCCTGGCCTTGCCCATCTCCAGGCACAAGCAGAGGTCCCCCGCTTTTAGTCCCTGGCCCTCGCGTGCCTGGTGGCCCTTCCACACATTCTGTCGGCAAGATTTTGTAGGGTCAGGGCAAGGAGTAGCTTCAAACACAGACTTGGACACACACAGACACATGGACGATCTATTCCTTTTCACAGTGCCAAAGGCAGCTGCTGGCATGGCCGAAGGAGGGTGTGCCATCACCTGTGCAGTGCAGCAGTGTGGGATGGGGCACTTTATAGAGTGTCAGCTGTTGAAAATTTGCTTTGTGGCAACACACTCTAACCAGAACATCAGAAGAGGTAGACAAAAACTTGCTTGTAATAGCCTCATGGTGCCACAGCGTTGTTCCACAGTGGTATGAGAGGGGTCCATGGTCCCACCAGGTTTAGCCCAACCTGATATTTGGGTTCAGCTGTTGCTGGGTTGGTGTCACTGGAGTTAATGCTCTCAGGAGCTCTGTCAGGGCCACTCACTGCCTCATTTTATGTGCTGCAATGTCAAAGCACGTACCAGGAGCAGCACTGTCAACAAGTGTCTAAGCAGTGATTCGTGCAATGAAGTCCGCTTTTCAAACATGACTATAGACTTGTCTCTCAGAAGATGCTGCATTGCTCTGAACAACGAAGAAGAGTTCAATCAGTACAGTCCTCAGTCCCCTTCCCCTTTCTCCTAAGAGCATAGTCACGCTTCCAGCGGTAGAAAAATGTTTCTCTTATTTACAGAAGCAATATACTAGATGATTCAAAATAATCCAGTATATGATGAGTGAGGATGACATAACTTAGAGCATCAAGCATGTTCAGGGTTATTTTTTTTTCATATATTTGCTGCTGGATGACTGGGTGCCATACCAGGATTTTTGCATTTCCATTTTGACTGCTGTGGGTTTCTGAAATGGGAAAGCTATGTGAATGCCTATGTAAATTGTATAAGCATCTTTATATCAAAACGCCTGCAGCTTTAGGGAATGCACTAGTGTTGCTACTTTGATTTAAAAAACCAAACCAACCTCTTACCAAAATCATTATACTGGTGCAAATCCTATCCTTAGAGCCAGCACTGAGCATTTAGAAGACCACCGAATCTCAAAGATTAGGCTCTTAGGTGAAGAAACAAGAATGCAAATAATATGGATATAGCATTTCTCACTGTAATACCTCAGACTGGATTTCACATATATTCCTAAAAAGCCAAGGATTTGGAATTTCTACCACAAGAAGATTAACCTGGATGAATCACAGGAAAAGAACTTGCCTGAGAATATGAAGTGAAAGCTTATTGTACTGCTAATCAAAGAATCATGGCATCACAAATTGGTAGGGGTTGGAAGGGACCTCTAAAGATCATTGAGTCCAACTCCCCTGCCAAAGCAGGTGCCCTGCACTAGGCTGCACAGGTAGGCATCCAGACGGGTCTTGAATATCTCCAAAGAAGGAGACTCCACAACCTCTCTGGGCAGCCTGTTCCAGTGCTCTGTCACCCTCACTGTGAAGGAGTTCTTTCTCATGTTTGAGTTGAACTTCCTGTGTTCCAGGAATGATGAAAAGCAGTGTGACTAATGCACACGAGGGCCATAAAAAGTGATTCCATCTCAGAAACCAATTTGGTAAGGGAAAAAGAATCATAGCGCTAAATCACAGAATCACAGAATGGTTAAGGTTGGAAGGGACCTCAAAGAACATCTATTTCCAACCCCCCTGCCATGGGCAGGGACAGCCTCCACTAGACCAGGTTGCCCAAAGCCTGTACAGTGAAGATCACTACTACAGCACTTCTGTGAACCAAAACTCATGGATTTCCTGGTGTGTCCTCATGACCAAAAACTCTGTTGCATGCTAAAATCAGTGTATCCTTGCATGTTCTTGGAATTTACTAGTCTCCTACTGTGTTTTGTTCCTTAAGAGCTTGATCCTGTCCCTCAATCTGGAAGAGTCTGTCGAGGCTCAGTAATGTCAGCAGACCCATCATGTCACATCAAATGCTCAAACACTGGAAGACAAAAATAAAACCAGTAATACAAATTAAGCAAAGAAGCCAGCACTAAATAAGTGAGTCAGTTAAGTTGTGCTGGGGAAAGATAAAGGGAAGGAAAAGATAACAGCAGAGAAACAGCAAAATGAGTTAATGACAAGTAGGCGCTGGGAACTAATGGGAGTGACGTGCGGAAACTCAATTCAGTTTCAGGAGCCTTTACAAATATAAAGACAAAAGAAAAAATACTACCATGAACAAAGTCTCCTTACTAAACAGAAGGTGAAGTCAATGACTACTGCAGATGTCTGCGGTATTGCGCTACACTGCTGAAACCAGAAAGCCAGTACACAAAACAAGAAATGAGAACTTTGGCTTTTGGCTGAATGTAGGTTCGCAGGAGTCTAACTCCTTGGGGGAAAAGGCTCCAACATCCTTTAGGGACATATAAAAAAAACTAGCACTGTTGAGAAAGTGCATGTAGGAAGACACTGGGAGTCTTACAGCTGTAAAAGAGGCCCAGGTGACAGAGAACCAGTGGAAGCTGGTATGCAGAAAATGAAAAATCCCAAAGAACAGTTGCTTTGCCTTTTTTTCTTCAGAGCTCACTCTGCTTTCAAGGACAAACTGTAGACCAGAAAATACAAGCATCCAAAGATAGATTTTCAGGCCACTATGAGGAGAAATAACATACTTCTGTCCACGGGTTTTCCCACCCTTTCTTGTCCCCAAATGTGCCACCCACCTCCCTTTCCTGGGAAAGCCCTAAGGAAGGCAGGAACTTGGCTTCACTTCACAGGCCCGAGTACGGTTACCTTTTGCCCAAATTAATATTATCACCACCTATTCCAGCAAAAAGTTAGGGGATTTCTGGCTAGGGTGTCAACGAAAGGTGACTCTGTGGGATCGTTAATCCTGCATGTAACTTAAGGGCCCTCCTTGGAGATAAGCTAAGCAGTAGCCTCTAGATGAGAGGGAAGGAAACTCACTGGAAGCCGGTTGAAGGTTTAATACTGGCTAATGCACTTCCTTTCTGCTCTGTGCAATCTCCACGCAGAGTGGAGCTAAAGGGGAGCTGACAGCTGGAGAAGCTTTCTCCTCACATTTCCAGAGCAACTGCCCTGCAACTACCAACCACCCTGCTCACCAGGAGATTTGGTAGCATCTTCCGTCTCTTGCAAGAACATCACCTAGGACCATACAGTGTGAGGTCTCAAGAGGCGTAACTAATGAGAGGAACTGTAGGAAATCAGGTCTGAGAAACAAGGGTAAAACGAAGAGCTAACACACAAGGAGTATTCCTCATTCAACAATGTTCTCCAGTCGCTGCGCTAGCATCTGGCTAGCACAGTTGAAGGTCTATTTGCTTCCAGAGGTACATGCAGATCACAGGGTGGTGTGGCATGTGTTTCGTCCAGCCACGTTTCCTCTACCAGCTTTCTTACAGCAGCTTCAATGGGATTGACTTCTGGCTGGAAAGGTGCTGCACTCACAGCTGTGGCCTTCTCTGCACAGTCACCATTTCTGCCCCTGCCTTTTCTGGTTACTGTCCATTGCACTCACATTTAGTGGGGCAGTGGAAAAAAAAGAATAGGAGGAGCTGGAAGAGAACACCTCTAAACCAGGTTGTGGTCTTGGACAGACACTTGCAACCATTCATACTGGTTGAGAGGTCTGCCAAGGTGGATCAGGGCCTGTATTTGTAAGGGCTGTTAATCAAAGTGGGAGGAACAGCAGGTGTCAGTGACCCCAGAGAGAACAGATGTCAAAACTCCATGCAGGAAAATGAGAATCAGGATACACAGCTTTACCACAATCTCTGTGGAGAAAAATCGATTGCAGTTGCACTGCAAGAGGGAACACTGAGGAGCAACAGGACCACATCTGATTCAAGGCAATGGCAGGTGACAAATTTTGTACAAGCTTCTGAGGCAACTTGGTGTCAAACTAAACTGTGACAGGGTTTTGGCTGCATTCACAAAGGATCAGGCAGATACTTGTCCCTAAATGCAGGCAGCCATGGGCTGAGGAGATGATAACGAGCTGGGTGGGAATCAGAGAAGACCAACGACAATGATAAAGTGGCTGCAGGGACTGATTAATGAAAGGAGATAAAAAGAAGGAATGGCAATGGCTAGAATAAGAAGCTATACTTGGGTGCAAGGCACAAACAACCAGAGAGGAGGAAAAAGTGTTTAGGAGAGTACAATACATGGTTATAACCAGGAGTAATTGGGTGAAACTGGACAAATGAAAATAAAGGCCAAATATCTTCCTGATCATGGGACTTGCTGGACCGTGAAATAGTCTCCAAAAGAAAGAGGTGGAAGCCCCCATACCTGAGGCATTTAAAACAAAAGTGGACAGATCAATCAAGCATGTGCTGTAAGTCCTCTACCAGCAGGGGAGCAGAGTGGATGACCTAACAGGTCTTTTCCGTCTCTAATTTCTACATTTAATATAAGAAATCACAAAAACTCCCAACCTGCCGTGAGATACAGAATAATGACTCAGCACTTGGGGAAAGCCAGCGGTAATCACGCAGGTAGAAAGGGAAAATGTCATGGTGATGAAGCAGAGAGAATAACAGGGGAGAGAGCCGCATTGTAAAAGCAATAGAGATGCAACGACTCTATTCCAGCAGTTCAGCCACGCTAGGGGAAGACAGGTAAACATGAATCCTTTATTACTGAGTTGGCCCTATATTAAAAAGGGTCGTTGGTTGCTAGGCTGAGACGGAATAGCACCTTCCCTCCCTCTTTCTCGTCGAGCTTTGGGGACTGGCCAAAACGAAGCCGTAAGAGCCTGCAGGGAGTTTGCCCTGGTTCGCCAAACGGCCTGCGGCAGCCCACCGAGGGATGCCCACCGGGAGATCCCAGCCGTCTCGTGAAGCTCCCAGCACTCGGTGCAAGCGTGCCACGGTTACGCAGACGGCACAGAACACGAGCTAAGGCTTGCTTCAAAGCATGGTGGTGGGATTCCCTCTCGTGCGCTACTTTCGGCAGCACTGAATCAGTTAACAGGAGCCTACTCGACCCCAAGGCACAGCATCCTTCCAGCAGGCTCCAGGGGCGGCTCTGCCTCGCAGGGTCACAAGCAGGGCTGCGCTCGGAGGGACGTTCGGGACTTGCAATGAGGCGGGTGCACCCAGGAACCAGGCAGGACACCGAAAACTGTCTTCAAAACCACAGCGAGATTTACACTAAGGGCTAGCTGAGTTTTCATCCTCCTCCCCGCTGTTCGCTCCTGTCACGAGGACTAGGGCTGTACCCAGCCCTGCGACTCCAGCAGCTGGAGGGTGATGCCACCCGCCCCCGCAGCTGGAAACAACGCACCCCACACGCTGCGGGGAACACACCACCTCCCTAAACCTCGGTGCCGAGCTACCTGCGACCCGCTCCGGGGTCTAAACACAGGCAGAGCCCCGGGGGCT
>VWZZ01007274.1:137485-153886 GCA_013399095.1 Psophia crepitans | reverse complement strand
GTGGGGGGGGCTTGTGTATGTAGAAAAAAGATGCATTCTGTCTATCGGGTACTATTTTTCTGGGGACGGTGTAAGGGAGGAAAAAAGAGAAAGAATTCAAGAGCCAAGGGCCTCAAAAACAGTTTTAGGGTTATTTGTTTCAATACAGGATTTTGACTAATAGTACATAATGACAGGAGAAAGACGGCTGCCCCAGACTTCTCGCACTCACGTTCAGCAGAAGAGCTGGCTGACACCAGCTCCGAAAAGATCCCACACAACCTCCTCTGAACAACTTCATACATTGGAATTGCTATCGGCAGGAAGTGTTTCTACTTGTGGACAAAACAAAACACAAAAAGCCCCAACGACCCTATGCTAGCAGAACCAGTCAAATTAAGACATTAACAAAGACTATTCCCTGGCATGGACATAACTCATCTGGATGGAAAACAACAACAACAAAACAAAAACCAAGAGAAACAAATACCAAGGGGTGCTCGCACAACTTTTTGAGTACAGATAAATATATTTCCAAAAGTCACATTCCAGTAAAGAATTCAAGAGCTTTTAACTCTTGTTCCTTCACACTCCTGAAAATTTGATTAGCAACCTATATATTCCTGGTATATTTTACAATCAAAACAAAACTTTTACTTTAAGGATCAAGGTAGGGCAGTAGCAGAGCTGTAAGGAAGGTTGCAGAAGACCCTACTCTTAAAGATTCAGTTCTGCTAAGCAATGAACATGACAAAATGCATATTCCAGCTGAGTGCGAGTATTCATCTCAAAAGAAACACAAGAGGATGTGGGCTTTAAGACTGTAAAATATTCAAGGATCTGGAATCTCACAGGACAGACC
This sequence comes from Psophia crepitans, assembly GCA_013399095.1. Lineage (NCBI taxonomy): Eukaryota > Metazoa > Chordata > Aves > Gruiformes > Psophiidae > Psophia > Psophia crepitans. Next base: position 153,045 of record VWZZ01007274.1, on the reverse strand, counting down.
TATCAAACTGCTTTTGCAACTGCCACTGCAGGAAGGCAGCACTTGCAGCTTCTTGTAACGGAATCAAATTTTTATAGATTTTCTGTATTATCATGATTGGCATTTCTCTTTCCTGCCAAATAGTTCCTTTCTGGATCTCAAAGGAGCCTTACTACTCATCAGAGCCATCAAAAAAATCTGGAGATCAGATGGAAAAAGGGTGTTAACACTGAGTAACATATTTTGCTGCTGATAAAGATGTTTATAATCAGCTTTCATTTTTTTCTTTCTTGAAAAGCTGCAGAAGGATGTCACAGCCTTCAATGTCAGGGAGGTGAGACGATAGAGGAAAATTAAATTTTGGAAGCAAACACTAATGCGCATGGGAAAAAGTAATCTCAATTACATCCACAGAGTGATGAAATTGACATTAGCTTCGATACCCTGGAAAGATCTTGGAATCACTGTAGACAGTTCTTTTACAATATCAGCTCAATGATCAGCAACAGTCAATAATATTAAGGCTTATTAGAAGAAAAAAAGCAAAGCAGAAAATATCATTACTCGATGCATTGACACCTTGAATATTCCATGAAGTTTCTTGTCAATCCATCTCAGAAAGGGTACAGTTACCATGAAGAAAGCACAAAGCAGGTTGACAAAGGACAACCAGAGGGACAGATTGGATTATTTAAAAGCAGAAACTACCTAGATTAGAACTTTTCAAAGTAGCTGGGGAACAGAACCTGCGAGCAAGGAGAAAGAAAAGAAAGGTCTTGGAAAAAAAAAAAGAAATCCAAGTCCACATGAACAGTACAGACAATGCATATAGGCAAGACTTACTGTTTTTCATAGAACAACAATAAAATAACGAAACAGCAGGTACAGGACAAAGGAAGAACCTTTGCCCCTGCAGTGCCCACTTTCATCATGAAACTCCCCCATCTGCTCTCACAGATTGCTGTGGAGCCTAACAGGACACTTGCATTCAAACCAGGTTAGATAAAGCCATTCCTGAAAAGGAGTTATTTGAGGACACCTGGGGGAATTTTAGCAGAAGGCTACTGCAATTTAGAGGTTCTCCTTGTCTGACCTATTTTAGATAGGAAGTACTTTTGTATGGGTCACTGACTGGCTGATTTTATTCTGGAGGTCTGAAGGGACAGTGCATGCCCCTGCTGAGACTGCAGAGATGCGGACACATCTCTAAAGTGAAGTAGCCTCACAAAATCTGAAACTTCTATTTCAGTAATAATAGGGTTTAATTACTGAGTGAATTAATTCGTTCCAGGGGAAAACAATCAGGTTTTGCAGAAGTGGAAAAGCTGTTTTATCACTTTACGGTTTTTTATTTGTTTAAAAAAACCCAAACAAAACCCCAAAAACTTTCCATATACTTAGCATCCTTTTAGAAGCAGAAACCAGCTTTTGGAGAGAACAAATTCCATAGTAGCTCTGGATCTCTCAAATAGTAAGAACACCATAAATCCCTTCTCCTAAGTTTCTCAGAGAGGTACAAACACAATCCTTACATTGGAATAAATAAAGAGTTAATGGAGTATCATACTTCATACTTAAAGTGCTAATATACTTTTAATGAAGTATAGCAAAATAGTATGACAAAATTTCTACTGGACAGTATGACATACAGCAGTACAACAAGTTCTACTGCACTGGTAGGAAGTATTACCAGAATAATCTATTAAGCTTCAGGAAAAAAAAAAAAAAAAAAGCTGAACTCCTTCTATGCTATTTTATTTTAAAAGTACTAATCATCTATTTCAAGATCCCCCTCCTACACTGAATAAGGCATTTTCAGAAGTACGCACATCAAACACATTTTAAAACCTGTATTTAACACATTTATAGATAATGTTTCTTAATTTTAAACTAAAGCCATATGTAGAAACTTAGATGGAAGTGAAATTCACCATAATTGCCACTTAAATTACTCAACACCTGCATGTATGCAGTAAAAGACAGAGCACACAAAATTACTATCTATACAGACAAAGATGGGCAGAAGTGAGAGAAGATAAATCTCCCAAAACCATACGCTTTATTTTACTGTGGGACAACCAAGACAAGAAAAAAAGCAAGAATCAGGCATTCAACTGGTCTAATTTTTATGTCTGCCACGAATCCAGGCATGGGATTTGATACGCAGGAACTGCACAGACCCTCATAGTCCCTGTTCCTATTCCTTGCACTCAGTCCTCCTGCATACTCCACAAAGCGGGAAAAAAAAAAAGAAAAAAAAGAGAAAATAAATAAAGAAAAAAGAAACCAGATTTGAATCACTTAATTTTCACAAATAAAAAAAAAAAAAAAATCAAGCCACTAAAACATCACCCCCCCACCCCACTAGTGTTTGCTAGTAAGAGTAATGCTACTCTCGTGTATTCTTGCATTTCATTCCATTTGTACAAATATATTGTTGTTTAAGTGCCATTTTAATTTACAAAGGGACAAAAGAAGTGTTAGTCAAAACATCATGAAATTCCTTTGAGTACATTAAACATTCAAGAAAATATTGCAAGATTGATGCTTAATCCAGCAACACAGTACTCAGTGCTTCATAACAACTCCTCAAGACAAGTGACAAAAGTAGGCAAGAAAGGGAGTTTTTTATTGTAAAGCAGACCTAAGGTCTCAAGGTTTATTGAAAACTCTAGCTTCTCACAGAAGACAAATCAGAGGCTCTGGAGTGCCAATGACAACAGGAATTGTGACAGCATAGTGCACATTTTACTGAAAAATTATTTGGAAACTGTTAGAAAAGTGGTGGAAAAAAAAAGATGCGATGGACAGCGTTGTTTTTGTAAATTTAAGATGATTACCACTCCCAGGGAGGTTTAGGATATGTTGCATCAAGAGACAAAAGTAAAAGAACTGAATCAACAAAACAAAGAATTACATCATTGCTGTGCTGTGGTAACATGAATAAAAGAAGAATAATCACATTTTTAACCTGCTGTATTTCAACTTCATAGAGAAGGCACTAAACAGAAAAAGTAGTATTATGTACAGTTATCAATATTATACAAGAATATAAATATCAGAAGTTCTTCAGTTCGTACGGAACCAAAGTGGGTGGATCCTGTGACTAACCTGTAGGTTAAATTTACTTAGATCAGAGATCAATTTATCTCTTGGCATACAGGGGGGAAAGAATGGGAAAACTGTACCTGTTACAAAATTTGTATTTTTTTAGTTTCCAATGAAACCTGAACAAAGAAACGCTAAACAAATGACTTAAGCATGGTCTTAATGTTTTCATCTTCAAACCTGCAATGTAGGGATAAATGAAAGGTCATAAAGACTTAAGATTAATATCATCTCAGTTCCCTTCTCGACAGAAAAATGAGTTGTGTCATACTGGCTAGGGTGCAGATGATGACATTTTCAACAAGCTAAGCAACTAAAGTTACAGCTTAAAGTGCAAACTCAAAAATCCTGCACGAATGTATCAGGAAATCTCTCAGCATACAAAGATTTGGCTATGTAAACAGGAAATGTACTGCTGTGCCTACACCCCTCTTCACAAAATGAAATATTTTGGATTTCTTATTTGACCTTAGACTCCCAAACAGCATGAAGATGCAGCAACTCTAAGCTCACACAGCAAAAAGCCAACCGTATCGACTGTATGTGTGAGAAAACTTCACTAAGTCTATTGCCAAGCCTTACATTAATGCCTACAAGAATTTGCTTGGAGACACACTTCTGTGTTTTTACATCAGTGTATCTGTCTATCTTCCGATTAAACCAGTCATGGTAGTAGGTGACAAAACAATGTATATACAAGAACCATGAGACTTTTAAGATGCCTGAAGTACTTCAGACAATCTGTATCTCAACAGGCTACCAAAGCTAAGCTCATAATCCCACTTTACTACCATTAAGGATCTTTCAAAAATGTCAATTTTGTTATCCTTAGATACCTGCAGCATAGCAACCAGAACTGAACATATTTATTTAGTGCCTGTACATATGGAAATAAAGGTAGTACTACCATCTTCAACTGTTTGGTTTTGTCTCAGTTCACATTTGTACATGCATGTATAATCACTAAAATAAGCCACCCAGTCTAGTATTCAAAACTAAGAAGGGGAAAAGAAAAAAAAAAAACCAAAAACCCCACCACCAAAACCACACACATCCCTCCCCAAGGTGCTTATTACCGCATAATACCTCCATCTCAAATCACAATGACAGCACTGAAGTAAGGAGAGTAATAGAAGGAACCATCTGAAAGCATTTTAAAACTTGACAAACATTAAACTATAAAACGTCTTAATGATGTATTCTTCCCAGATTCCAGTGTTCCACATACACATGCATATCCAAATAATGTACATTTGAAGACTTAAAAGTAGATTGAAATCGTTTCTTTCCAAGGTGACAAGGATCCAGTGTCATCAAAGAGCCCAGCTACCACTGAACACAAGTTTCAGGGCTTAACACTTCAAGTCCAACAGGTATAAGTGAATGTGACTGCATCTTGGAAAAAAAAATCCAGATGAATGAAAAGTTCACCACAATCTTAAGGAAAAATCCTACTAACTTTACAGTTGCACATTTCTAATCGTAATTTGTATAGCTTGTGCCAACAATTGGATCTTCATATGCCTTGGTCTGTTAGATAGAGAAACTTTCCATCAAGATTCTTTTCTGTGATATAAATAAATCTTTAAGTTTCTCTCTGGATTAAACAATTGCAAAAACCCATATGTTTTATGGTGTTTGTGGTTTTGAAGGAGCTTGAGCATTTTCATATGTGCTTCATATGTTCAAAGGGTCTTCTCTGACCCCTCAGCATTCTCCTGAAATTCTTCCAGAATTTTTCAGCATTCTCCTGAAAACAACTGACCACATTCAATACCCATAAATACAACAAATGCAGCCAATATCCACAAACCCCTTCAACTTATACTTGCAGAGATGATACATTTTTGGCATCTGTCAGTCTGCAAGCCCATGTTCAGCTTATTAAATATACTCATCTTCCTCCTCCACCAACCGCTCTTCATAGTCAGTGCTAATTGGCCCATAGGCATGCCACATTCGTTGTTTCTTGACGTGTTGAAAATGTCCCCAAACAGATTATGCAAGGACAACAAAGAGTGACATTTGCTGTGATTCTAACAATTTTATTTACAACTCTCAAAACAGAAAGGCAAGTTTTCCAATACCTAAGTCTCACCGTACTTTTTAAAAACAAAAAGCAGCAAGAGAATTCCCTCTAAAAAGTAGAGCAAAGCACTGGCTGTTGATGAGAAGCTGCAGTCACTTCCTTGCTACTTCAGTTGTACTGGATTACATCAACAAATTTGTGAAATTAACATATCCTAATATCCAATCTGTACTATATGCCCAGTTAGTAACTTGTAGACAGAGATTTATGAGCCAAAAGAATGTATCAGGATGCCAATCAGGCCAATCAGGTATTCATGATGCTTACAAAACTGCACCATATTTTTCCCACTTTTACCAGCAAGCATGAACAATAATGTGCTGAAAATGGCAGGGGTGTGGGGGAGAAGTAGTACTAGACATATTACATGTCAGTAAAAGTATGTGCACGTGGTCAAAAAAAAAAAGAATATTCACGAAGATTATTTTAACTCCACATACTTTGTTATGGTTTAAACCAAGTTCTGTTTAACTGGATCTGTTACCAGTGGAAGGTAGCAATTCTTTTCCTCAGGTCTGTTTTGAACTAGAGGATCTCTGCCTGGTCTCCACTATCTGAGTCCTCAAAGCACAACTCAGATGGAGAATCCAGCCCGTAAGATACCGTGAAATGCCAATCCCCAACTCTTGAAGGAGCTGACTGACAGCTATTCATAAGCCTTTTATCTGAATAACATATACTACCGGACAAGATTCACAAAAGCATCTCTGCGTATATAGAGCAAACTAAAATCTTTATTATAAGCTAACTATAATTTTTATTAAGAAGTCATTAGATTGTTTGTCTATGCTAAAACAGACTCTATAGAAGTATCCAAGTTAGTACCACTTATATTAGAAGGTAAAATATTTGACAATTCTTAGAATCATAGAATCACTAAGGTTCAAAAGGACCTCCGAGATCATGAAGTCCAGCCGTCAACCTAGTACCACCATGCCTACTAGATCATGTCCTGGAGTGCCACGTCTACATGATTTTTGAATGTCTCCAGGGACGGCGATTCAACCACCTCTCTGGGCAGTCCATTCCAATGCCTCACTACTCTTTCTGTGAAGAAGTTTTTCCTAACATTCAACCTAAACCTCCTCTGACGTAACTTGAGGCCATTTCCTCTTCTCCTGTCGCTTGCTACTTGGGAGAAGAGACCAACACCCTCCTCAAACCTTCATTCATAATTTATGAATGAAGGCATGTATTTTTACACAAACATGTTAGTTTTAGCTATGGCAGTCTCAAATTTTCTCAGTTTCTGCCTTTCCCCAGAATAAGGGGATTTCACCTCTCCTACAGTAAAGTTCAAGTCTTACCTATTTCAAAGTTTGCCAGAAGGTAAGCTCCATACCCCTCCAGCTTCCCTATACGTAGGCTAACAAGTAATCCACAAGAGGCACAAGGAAACATATTTCAGTGTTTTATTCCAGTAAGTTTTACTTTTTATTTCCAGCAAGTTTTCAAGGCAGTGGTAGTGCTAGACGTGAAAAGGTTCAAGAAGGGAACAATTTTTTTTTACTAGATAACCTAAGGCTTGTAGCAACCTTTTTCAAAGCAGCAAGTTCCACTTGCATGCTTCCTGCAACTTCTAAGTCATTTTAGCCTTAGAGGGAAAATATCTCTCCTCTACAATATTAATGGCTTTAAAATAACAGTATTCAACCAGACCTGCATATTGATGTGTTGTAAGAAGTTAGGATAACCAGGTTTGGCACCAGAAACTAGTGGAACTCAAGCAGCACAAGAGCTTAGTCAGCTACAAGTGCAGTGAGGTGGCTCTCCTGCAGCTGCTGGTAACGCAAAGCGCACGCACTTTCACCAGACACTGGGTAGTTTCACCTTCATTCAGGATATTTTCACAAACACAGTAACACTTAGAAAACTATCATTTTGTGCTGTCAAAGACAAACCAAAGTAGAATTTAGAAAGTAAAGAGAAACAGGTTTTTTAATCTATAAAAGTCAAAAGAGAACACAGAGCAAAGGCGGCCAATATGCAGTAAAGATGACACAGAAACAGACACAGCCTAAAGATTAAAGTATGAGCCAAACTAACATTAATACTCAATCTCAATTTTCAACAATGCTACCTGTGTGAAAACAGCAACAGAAATTCATGTGAACGAGTACATTAAAAATGCAAAATTATCACAGTATCACACAAATAAGAAAAAGACAGAGCTCTATAAAATCAAACAGGGGTTAGGACAGGTACAATTTAACACTAAAACTCAAACACATGAAAATCCAAGACTTGGTACCCAAGACTTTTAAGTTCATTGAATCGAGGAGTCTGCTTTCATAACACAGCAAATATATGCTTATATTAAAGATACAAAGATAATGATACAACATGAATGCTCCATTAGGTTGGCCGTAAAATCAAGCAATTATTTAGAACACTGAAGGAAAGAACCATTAAAAGTTTAGGAACTGATAGGAAACAGGGTAAAAGGCAACACAGATTTATCAAACTACATCAGATCAGTGAATCTCTCTTACACAAGGCAAAAGATTTATTTATTAAAAAAAAAAAAATCACCACAAAACCACAATAGATCTAATCAACGAGTCACCAGTAAAGCACATGATATCAAGATACAATGACAGTTTAATAATTAAGTCGGGGAAGATGAGAACTTATACAGAAGCCACACAGATAAGAAGCAACTAGGAAAGGGTTTTGCTGCAAACATCCAAAAAGAGCAATGTCATTGTTCGATATTATTCATAGAGTCATAGAATGGTTTGGGTTGGAGGAGACCTCAAAAGATCATCTAGTTCCAACCCACCTGCCAGGGGCAGGGACACCCTCCACTAGACGAGGGTACCCAAAGCCCCATCCAACCTGGCCGTGAACACTTCCAGGGAGGGGACCTCCACAGCTTCTCTGGGCAACCTGTTCCAGTGCCTCACCACCTCACAGTAAAGAATTTCTTCCTAATATTTAACCTAAATCTCCCCTCTTTTAGTTTAAACCCATTCCCCCTTGCCCTATCACTTACGCACTTGTAAACAGTCCCTCTGCAGCTCTTCAGTAGGCCCCCTTTAGGTATTGGTAGGCCACAATGAGTCTCCCAGGAGTCTTCTCCAGGCTGAACAGGCCCAACTCTCTCAGCCTGTCCTCATAGCAGAGGTGCTCCAGCCCTCTGATCAACAAGGACTGATGTTGAGACCAACCTGATTTAACATTTCCACCCTGGTTCCAGGAGAGCTTGGCTGCTAGCACAGAGCAAGGAGGAGACATGACTGACACAGGACACTGGGTTCTTGTCTTTGACAAGAAGGGAAAGAGAGGGAAAAGAAAAAAAGAGGGGAGGGCGGTAAGAGAAAAAATAAGTTTGAGGTGTCTTCTCCCACAGGAAACCAATAGAAGAAGGAAGAAAAACTTTCTAAAGCAAAAAAGAGAGTCATTAAAATAAGAGGCTTATTTGTCCTTCTAATTCTACAAGATCAAATCACACTGATTCTTCTTATCGGTACCTGGTTTATTTTTCATGATGTTTATTTGACTTAAAGGCTCTTTAGAGAAGAAAAATAATACTGTTGGTGATACTTACTTTCATTTACGCAATATCTTTCAGTGAACAGAAGAGTACCTTTGCAAACAGATGCTACAATGACCATCTGACACGCAAACCTCTCTTTTTTAAGCAACTTGCAAAATATCGAGTAGAATCAACTATATGATCCAGGCATTGCAACACCTGTATCCTGCTTTGAATATTAAACTAAAAGAAGATAAGACATCTAAACACACACAGAATTTCCATACTATTTTCCCATGCCTGAATCACACCAAGCAAAACACCAGAGCAACAACAACATATTGTTTAAGCTTTTGGTGTCCTGTGAAAAACAAGTTTGCATGATTCACGACAGGGAAGCGATTTAAGTTAGTATCTTCCAACTGATCGGAAAATTTACACTGTAACACAGCTCAGAGTTCATAATGTGCTATGACATATATTATTTTTCTAATTTAAGATATTTCCACTTCACAGGGTGTAGATGGGAGGTTAAGTTACTGCCCAACAGTACTTCAATCTCCTATCAATACAGAAGATTATTTTTTTTTAGTTTAGTATCTACTTCATTGCTACTACTTATAAGATCCCAAGACCTTTGCACCATTTACCATAAACTTGACGAATCCATAGCACCACATAGTCAGAAGACAACCATAAACACTGACTTCATTTAATGACTGATGTTCTCAAAGAATACGATGAGCAAAGATCCAACCTGTGAACTTGTTTTTGTTTACCCTACTTGTACTGCTGATCTCTTGAACATTTAAAAGCGAATTCAAAAAAGCTTAGAAAAGAGCTACTAAAATGACCAAGAAACCAGAGAAGCCCTTAGGAGAGAGGATGAGAACAGCTTGTACAGTCTAGCAAAAGGATGTGATTATTCCCCAAGCAAATCCAAGTAAACAACAGTGCAGAAATATTGAGTGAAAGGAAAATGAGCATAAACAACTTCGAATTTCCAGATTAAATTTATTTTTAATTAATTACTCAACCCTCGGAGTAACAAGGTTCTAGAACGGCCTTCTAGCTGAAACAGTAAGGATAAAAACTGTTTTTAAAATGGAGTTTGACAAGTAGGGATTACATGATGCAACACTAGCAGAAAATTATATTTAACAAAGGAAATCCATTATACCCTTAAATACCCAATTCTCTTATACTCCAAATTTATTTATAATGACAGTTTTGAGACTATACGAAAAAACAGAAAGGAAAAGACATAGCACTGCTTTACATATCATTCAGTAGAAAGAAGGACTGCATTGTCCTCTGTATGTTTCATAGAGGATGAATATAAAGTTATTTACTATTACAGGAAACTGCAAGTTGCTGTAGCACTTCTGCCCACAAAAACCCAAGAGATATGCACAAGTTCAATGACCACAGCGTCATATTTTCCATTGTAGTAAAAACAATATTCATGAAGCAGCTGGTCTCTTATTAATGGAATTCATTTATCTTATTCAGAGCAAATGAAGCATATAGTAGACAACAAGCCAAGTGGCCCATTAAGAAACAGATTAAATTTGACCTTTTCAGAAATCAGTTAAAAAGTCTGAAAATCCTAATTTAAAAAAAATGCACAGTATTTTCTTAAAGCAGACACATCATTTTACATGACATTTGAAACTCAAACCCACTCCTTTGGTAACCTGACATCATCCAATTAAAAAATTTCTCTAAAGAATACCTGTTTCAGCATTAAGGCACAAGAACATCCATGCTGAGTCATTCCAGGACTTTATTAACACAGCAGTCATTACTGACAGTATGGGAATTCACTCACAGGGATTCGAGGTTCAAAATGAAACATCATGTGATGGTCAGAAAACACGGTGCTCTGTAACTGTCCACTACATCCTAGTACTTGTTTCCTCCATATATACTTGGCTAAACATAATACAATACAGACTGCAGCTGCTTTAAACATGAGAGGAAGCAATTAAGTTCCTTCTCTGGCCCAGAACCAGCTTATCGTTGGTATCTTTGCATAAAAGGCTGAACACTGTTGGAATTGCTTTTGAAAATTATGCCCATTATTCATAGGTAACTCAGACATCAGAAGTTGAGCAGGACAGTACAAATGCCTATCAGAAGTATCAGAACGGCGAGGGAGAAGATGACTTCAAAACAGTACTGCCAATCACTAAGCTTCAACTTCCTTTTAGTGAGAAACTTCTTCAGTTGGCAAGGGAATCGTGTATTTAGAGACTAAGAAATGTGACCTGTTGTAATGCCCTGCCTCTCACCCAAACCTAACATGAAAGGCAAGTTAAGCACTTTTATATTAAACAACTAAAACAACTTAAAACTTTGCCTTTGAAAACAGATTGCGAGTTATTTCTGAAATTCTCACTAGGACGCTATACTTTTGTAATTCCATGTTCGCCATCGTAGTATCCTACAGGGAATATGAAGAATCAGTTGTTTCACTTAGAATCTAAATTAATAAAACAGAATGATTGCTACCAAACTTCAGCAGTTATTATTCAATGAACTCAGTCCTGCTCCAGTTAGTATCTGGAAAAGACATTGTAAAGATACAATCTCATGAAAATATGTGAGGCCAAGATATCTGGGAAAATGCATCTCTCTGGAAAGATACAAGCCGGGGGGGGGGGGGTTTACATGAAAAAAAGATTCCCAAGAGAGATAACAAGATTATAGGTTCTTCTGCTGTAATTTTGTCCTTATTATTTTTCCAGCCAGCTAACCCCCAAAATTTCCATATATACAGCCCAGTTCATCACTGTATTTTTACAATTAGGTTTATGAGGGAAGAAAATCATGCCTGTAAACTGTATGTCAAAACAGCTTCAAGACAGTCTTTCCTATGTGGAATTTCTATAAAACCCTGGTAAAAAATACTCCTAACACTCCCTGCAAAAGATGGTATTTCCATCTTGTGCCTGTTTCTCTGTTTCTCCATGTGTTAAGAAGGTAAAATAAAACTACTAATGATTGCTACTAAATATAAATTCCTAAAGTTACCTGTTAAATCTTATTTACATTACACACAGCTCTGCATTACAGTTCGCATGGCATTAAAACACTTTAAAAGGTAGAGCATTAAAATAGTTGCAAATCCACTGAACTTTCAATCATTTAAACCAAAACCTAGTAGCTCCCATCTTTGAATACACGAACTTGCTGCTAAAACAGCACTTAAGATGAAAAGAGAAGGCCTCAAAAAAACCAGAGGAAAACCTGAAGGTTTCTGCACAGCAATAAGCCATGAGATCACCTGTATAAGATGCATGTTACCTTTTTTGGGTTGTTTAATACAATATTCATTAACTTCGGCAGAACACTAGGCCTATCATGGAAAGCATACATGTATTTCTATAATGAAATTCCCTATGTAACCTATATGACAATGCCTTAGACTAGATTGCTTTTTCAGGAGGAAACTACAAAGAAATTACAAAGAACACTACTGGAAAAAGTACAGGAAAAATAGACTTGATGTTTTAACTAAAAACAAACTGAAATCAAGGAAAAGTTTCAATTTTGCTTCAGGAGCCCAGTGACAGCTGGACCTCACTACGTGGGGCATTTCAGCACACGGACTTTAAACACATATCTGAAAGATCTATTAAATTAGGTGTCTGAAGAAGTTATGATATCAACAGTTACCTAATAATCAAGAAGGCCAGTTATACCGGGAGATTGTTTTTTCTAAATTCTTTTTTCCTAATTAACAACAAAGAAATCCTCCTCCGAGTACACCAGAGAAAACTATATGCCCCTACTTAATTCTGCCCACAAACAGTTAAACCTCTGTTGAAAGATAACTTTTATATGTTAATAGTTTATGCATATAACAGGTGTTGCTAAGCCTTTCAAGAGATGGGAACATATTTAGTATCTCAGCTGATTTGAAAAAGAAAGTGTAATCTCTCACTGCAAATACTAATTGGACAAGACTGGAGTAGGCACAATGGTCATACAAATATAATGTTAACACCTAACTATACTGGACCATATAACCTGTGCCCTTCTGCAGGACTCCCAGAGTCTTACATATTTAGAAATGGAAGGGAACAGTGTAAAAAAATGCTAGGAAAGGGCTGCTGAGGATTTGATATCAGTCCTAACATTATCACCTCTCACTGCATTTGCAACACTCAACTGCTGCTTTGTGGAGCACAGTATTACAGCTCTGCATACTACTTTGGAAAGCAGCACTCTTCAGAATGAACGTAGCAAAACCACATTAAAATAAAGTCTGACCTTATTTTGGGACAACTCCAATTAAAATGCAAAATGTTTGCATACTACATTAAGCCTATTTGTTCTACCTTCAATTTATGTGGAATCTCTTGTCAGGTATTTATAAATGTTGCATTTTTACAGTAACTTCTTAGATACTGGATTGTATACAAATTAATATTTTGTAACTTTTGTAACAGATTCTATGTGAAAAAATGTAGTTTCATATAATATCTTACATTAAGGCAACTTTAAAAGATTACAGTATTTTCTAAACGCATTAATCCAGCTTCACTGTCCCTTCTTTGAACATGGTCAGGAAGGACATGTTCCAAAACTTATTTCCACTGAAGCTCTGCAGCAGTCTGGATTTTTTCCCCCCAACAGAACTGATCCTCCAAAATGATACGTAAATGAAAAATTCTAGATCACCTAAGGAGATAAAATCTGGTAAACAGTGTCTGTAGTTCTCCAGAGCTTGTAACTTATTAAATATTCAAAGATCAAATTATAAGAGTTCATCACTGAAATCAACTAGACTTCACTGTATGAGTAGATTTTCAGAGGCAATTAAATTAAAAAAAAAAAAAAAACCAAATAAAAAAACCCCAAACCTTGCACAAGCATTTTACACTCCCCTGACTTTAAAGCTGAGTAGGAGTAGCTAGTGTGCTTTATGGAGTCAAAAGTTCTCTACTCCAGGAAACATACAACAGTGCTACTTGCCATAACAGGTACACTGTCCTTGCAGCACCTACACCAGAGTCTGTACCGTATAAAGCCAGCATTTCTAATTTTTTGAGAAAAATCCAGACATTTCCCCAGTTGTCTAACACACAGATTGAGGCAGTATTCTGTGGAAGGCACGGTCATGAAACTAAGAGATCTGAAATGAACAAAAGGAGAAATACTTCTTACTACACCAGACTAGACCTTATGTTCCTAAGGCTAAAAGACACTATAGCACAAAGCATTTTAAAGTTGCACATAGAATACAATAAGCATTGTGTCAAACACAGTAACATTTGAACTAAAAAGCTTTAAATATCAGAAGAACTTTGAAGTTACGTAGTCATTACTTGAGACAGACATAGTGATTCTCCTTGAAGAGAATTGTTAAACATGTACACGTAGGGTCTAGATCTAGCAAGGACTCACAAGTATTCTTCACAAAAATCATGGGATTACTCACTTCAGAATCAAAGTCTATATTCTCAGGAATGATATTGCTTCTACAGCAGCCTGACAACTTAAGAACAAAGTTGTATTTGTTCATGTTTCATCTGAAACAAAGAGCAGTCAATCTCCAGTGCTTGTCCAGGCCAAAAAAAAGTACCCATGTGGTATCTGAACCTGTCATTACTATTTGTGTGCACCATCTTATAGGATCAGGTATCTAATAGTAAGTTTTTATTAAACCTACATTTTTACTAGTTAAACCAAGCTCAAATTTCCTGTTTTACGGAGAAAGTTTTCTAGCAAAGAGAAAGACCTAAAGTACAACTGAAAAGCAAACTTTTTTTTGCTCTGGAAACGAAAATGTACCATTCAACTTTTATATATGTGTATACACATAAACACACACATACATGTACATTTTCTCTGTATTCTAGTATCTCATGTTCTGTGGGCATGGATACAGGAATTTACTGAACTTATTACAAATTCACATAAGATGCTAGATTTGTATCCAGCTACTCACTAAAACAGAAATGTGTCCAGAAGTACACGCACTTATACGAAAAAAAGTTTCAAAAAGGCAGTAGCTGCTTTATGTAAATGCAATGCTGTAAATAAACTATATACAGTTGACGCATGAACAAGTACAATTAACATTCAATCCTACTGCTGGGCAAAAGAGAAATCTTCACAATTTGACCTCCTGTCCCAGGACAAACGTTGGATTTAGACTCCTGGTTAGCATCAGTCAGGTTTCCTATGAGCCAAAGCTCATAGTAACACCTGTTCCCTGCCCACGTAAGAAGTGATGCCGCTACCCTTCACCTTACGAAAACCAGCCTACCGTGTCAAAGTGGCAGATATTTTTGAGGATTAAGGTGATTCTTTTCCTTGAACGTCTCATGCTGCAGCATCAGACGCTACAAATAACTTCTCTGCTCCACCTGAAGGAAAGCTCTGGGCAACAGGTAAGAGCGATCCAAAGCGACTTAAAGAAAAGAAGTAGGTGGCGAGGAGTTACCGGAGAGGAGGGCAAGCCAAGCCTAGCAATGCTTGTGGCAATTCCCAGTTCTCACCTTAGGCCCTTCAAAGCGCGAGGGCTGTTGGGGCACCCTGGGAAGCTGTCAGTGCGCAGTCCACCCAGCTTTAAAAGCACGAGGCTGATCATCCTTCTCCCTGCTTTTATAATCTTTCAAAATGTGTAAAAGTTAAACTACTACATGAAGACGGGGGAGGGGGAAATATAAACTCACTTCAGCGTCTTGCTTTGCCCATTTATTACGAACAGCTCCATTACCTCAAGACACCCAATTAGCAGCCAACGTCCCAGCGCAGGACCCCCCGCAGCACTATGCGCCTGGTCCGTACACAGGGCTACACGGCGACTTTCAGCCCCCATCCCCGGGCAGGACCCCTCGGGCCGGCCCGCTCCCCCCGGCAGCGGCGGCGCCCCCGCGTTGCCCGCTGACC
>VWZZ01007274.1:77954-136768 GCA_013399095.1 Psophia crepitans | reverse complement strand
AGCGGCGGCGCCGGCGGGTCTGCTGCGGCCTCTCCGCGGCCCGGCCCGGCCCGGCTTGGGGTGAGGCGTGGAGGGCCCGCACGTCGGTGTGAGGGCAGCCGCTGGCCTCCTGCTTTACCTGGAGCTTTGGGAAGCCCGGGGGAAGGCGGGTAAGGGTTGGGAGGATCGACCTCAGCGCAGGGAGACTCAGGAGTGTTTAAAACTGTGCACTTGGAGGAGGCCGGTTCCTGTCAGAGCTGACGAGGAGAGGAGCCCACCTCTGCTGTGGGAAGGGACCTGCCAGCCAGCTGCCACAGCTGGAGGAGCAGCCTGCTCTGCCAGGGCACCTTCCATGGCACCCCAGACCAGCGCTGGTGGCCGGCCTGGTGCGCCCGGGTGGGCCTGCAGCAGGGCACTGCTCCGAGGGAGGTGGGTGGTGAGAGGAGAGAGCAGCCGAGCGTACAGGCGGAGGAGAGAGAGGGGTGGAGAGCAAGGAAATACGGGAGGTAGGAACATCTGTGTTCTGCCGTGGCACTTGGTTGCTATGAGGGGATACAGCTGAGCCAAATCCACCCTAAAGAGGAGCATCGAGTAACTGGAAGCCTGGTTACTACAGCAAAGCTGTGTTTTTCCAAGTATGTGAGTGGGTTTATCTCAGTAAACAGAAGCGTTTTGGATGGTTCTTGCATGTTTATCTGGAGCGGTTTTTCCAGACATACCTCGTCAGTACGCAAGTATGTATACAACTGTAGTACTGGGTTTGAGGAGAGCTGTCTGTAAACACACCTTCAAGTCAGCAGTACCTCCGTTGGAAACAACCGTCAAGACTGGCCATAAAAATAATTCTATTTCAGGACAGCCCACCGCTTGCCAAAAAAAGCTTTCAAGAAGACAGTGATGCTTCTCTGTTAGCTGTGCACATGCTACCAAATCATTCACGATCTCCACGTTTACAGTTTTAACACAGAAGTGAGGGAAGACTCAAACCTGTTGCACGTCGTACTTCTTAGCTCTTTGTGCTCTTCACACTTCTTAACCATTCATCAAAACTGCCGCCTTTGTTTTCACAGTGCAGTTCTGTGAGTGTCAGAAATGCAGAAGAGAGGCTGTAATTTCTAACCATATGGCCTGCAGAATTTCTTAAAGTGAAAATAATTCTCTCGTTTTACAAGGCTGAGACAGGACAATCTCTGAGCTAGCTTTCAATGTTGGTGTTAATAGACCCATTGAAAACTTTTAATTAACAGTGATTGCAAAACTCTGCTCATCAACATGTTGCCTGAGATAAATTCTTTTTCTAATAATAGGAGAAATAAGGACTGTTGGGTTGGGTGCTTTTTCAGGCCATAGCGTGTAATCTCACTTGTCAACTAATAATTTAAAATTCAGTTGAACTACTGGAAGGATGTTCCTAATAGATTTTTTCTTATTATGGAAAACCTAATTTTCAGCCTATGTAGAGTCATTTTAGGCACACTTGTTCTTCCTTCAGTGTCATCTGTAGCTGAAAAGATTGTCTTCTGCCATGTTTATTCTTTGATGTAGTTCTAGAATCATAGAATCCTACAATGGTTTGGGTTGTAAGGGACCTTAGAGTCCACCTAGTTCCAACCCCACCCCACCCCCCGCCATGGGCAGGGACACCCTCCACTAGACCAGGTTGCCCAAAGCCCCATCCAACCTGGCCGTGAACACTTCCAGGGAGGGGGGAGCCACAGCTTCTCTGGGCAACCTGTTCCAGTGCCTCAACCACCCTCACAGTAAATAATTTCTTCTTAATATTTAGCCTAAATCTCTTGTCTTTTAGTTTAAACCCATTCCCCCTTGTCCTGTCACTACACTACCTGATAAACAGTCCCTCACCAGCTTTCCTGTAGCCGCCTTTATGTACTGGAAGGCAGCTATTAGGTCTTCCCAGAGCCTTCGCTTCTCCAGGCTGAACAGCCCCAACTCTCTCAGCCTGTCCTCATAGGAGAGGTGCTCCAGCCTTCTGATCAACTTTGTTGCCTCCTCTGGACTCCATGTGTTTCTTTTCCTGGGGATCCCAGAGCTGGACGCAGTACTGCAGGTGAGGTCTCTCCAGAGCAGAGTAGCGGGGCAGAGTCACCTCCCTCGGCCTGCTGGCCACACTACTTCTTTTGATGCAGCCCAGGACACGGTTGGCTTTCTGGGCTGCAAGCACACAGTGCTGGCTCATGTTGAGCTTCTTGTCCACCTACACCTCCAAGTCCTCCTGAGAGCTACTTTCAATCCATTCTCCAGTCAGACTGTAGTTGTGCTTGGGATTGCCCTGACCCACGTGCGGGAATGCAATAATGTTGTCACTAAGCCTTCCATACAAGAGCTACATAAATCAAAGCTTTCCGTCATAAAATATTAATTTCCTTCCTCATTCTCATAGCTCTTGTCTAGATCTCTTTAAGTTTGATTTCATCTTACTTTATCATAGTTCACTCAAATTATATGCAAGACCTTGTTCAGCCACATTAATGATTACGCTTCTGCCCTAGAAACACCTTTGATGAAGACTGTATTGGCTGAATGACTTCTGTGGCTTCGCTAAGTCACTTAGATCTTTCTTTTCATCTGTTTTCAACCATCAGATTCCAAAGTTAGGGCAGAAATACCCCTTAGTCGCCAAAAACATGTACTTAGCATTTTAGTTAAGAGCAGTTATTCTTGTAATCAAGGTGACTTTCTTATTATATAATGTTCTCATCTTCAGAAGTTCCATGACCACATTGCTGCTTTTGGTATCAGAATCATGAATGGAAATATTAATGGGACCAGTAGTAAAAGTGTACTCAGCAACATTTGCTAAGAATTTCCCTCCAGTCTAACCACCTCCCTGCAAGTAACTTACCCTTATCCATTTAACTGGTTCTGTATGTTTCTGAGAATAATCCACATCTTTCTTAACTGAACTGAGAATTTCCCAGCGTACAGTGTATCAAATACCATGTAAAAATCCCACTGGTTTGCATGTATTGCCATTCCTTTTTCTCCAAAAAACCCTTTTGTTTTTAAGGAAGATAGGTAAGAATGATCTTCGTTTCATAAAGCAATATGTGATCAGATGTAACCACAACCCTACGTTATCTTCCACTGGCAAAGGAAAGGTTTATGTCTAACCTGTGAGCTTAGTGAGCCTTTATGGCTGCATCTGGAGGAGGATCTGGTAAATATGTGATTTGGCACACTGACAGAGAGGTTAACTGTCGGAAAAGTCCGGATGAGAAGAAAAGTCTTAGTATGTGTTTTGTGTTGGAGTTAGGTAGAATCCTGTAATTTGTTGCTTTCTAAAGAAAACAAGGTATTTGAAGATAACATTTGGGAAGTGTAACAGGTCCAAGCTTTATAGTGAGTGGGAAATAACTGTATTTTTTTTTTTTTTTTTTTTTTTTTTGCTTCCTTGAGAAGATTCTAGTACAGGGTCCTAGTAGATACACTAGGTGTCAGGACTTCAGAAGGTGGGAGAAGCTGGGGAGAAGCCTAGGTGTACCAAAGATCTTTCTTGAAAGCTAACAGTATGCTAGAAGAGGGTGGACTAAAGTAAATGAGAACTCCTTTAGACACCTAAGTAGGTAGAGGCACCAGTCCCCTAAGTAGAAAGCTCTAGTAAATGAGGCTGATGTTATCACCAGCTGTAAAGAGATGAATGAAAAGTGAGATTTTTTTTTTTTTTCTGAACCCTGGGGAACTTTGTCTTGTTTCATCCACTTCTATGTTTGTTATTCTAAGCTTGTCCTAGAATCTTACAAGTTAATGAGGTCAGATCAATTACTGAAGATTTCTCCTTCATCTTAAGTGTAAACACTGAGCTATAATTTCCAGTCAATGGCCCTACTCTGACTCTAGAGGATGCCTGGGGCATGTTCTTATCACAGTCCTATTAGCTAGATTGCCTGGGAAGAGGAAAAGCCAGGTGTGTATTGGTACTGCTTTCTGCATTTCACTGAGGAAATGGCTAGTAGTAGTAGTATGTAGTCCTCAAAGTTTTTGCTCTAACTAGATGCTGTTAATTCAGCAGTCAATACAGACAAGGACCGTGAGTGTCTCTTACCTAGAGGAGAATGTTTTAGAATAGAGACTGGCAACGTCCTTGTTATTTCTTATGTCTCAATGTACACAATTGTGGGAAAATTACTTATAGAGCTGCATGGCATTGCGCTCTCTTCTGAAAACTGCTGCTTTCCCCCTGAGAGAGTGTGGAATTACAGGCAAAAGAATGCAAGGACACTGATGCTTGGGAGTCCACTTGAACTGCTCAAGGGTACAAAATTAGCTCTGTACCTATATAGCACAGAAAATATTAATAGCATAGAAAGCCCCATTCAAGCAATTATTTACAGAGTATTTGAATTTGTTTTAGCTTGTCTAAAGATCTTGTTTTATCTAAGTTTCCCATTGGTTTCTTCATGGGAATTGTCAAGATGCCCAGTAACTTACTAGGATAAATGCTATTAAAAGTTTTCAGTTTCTCCTTATTAAATTAAGATTCTAGCTGCTAAGTTTATATTGGCTAGCAGTGATAAACTTAAAAAAAAAATTGAAAACAAATAAAAATGAACTAGGGAAGTAAGTCTAAGCTTCAAAATTCCTTGTATGTATAAGCTGACAGTGATACTAGTCTGTCTGGAACACAATATCTGTGTTGTTAACTGATTGTTAAATGATACAGCTGCCAACGGGTTCTGTTTGTTTTGGTTTTTTGTTTGTTGTTTTTTTTTTTTCTGCACGTTAACATTGTCAGAGGAAGAGAGTAGCTAGCCAAAATCATAGTTTAGAAGCCAAACCATGTAATTTAGTACATACGGACCATGTAATCCTGAGATTGGTCTCTGTGTACAAAGGTCTAGTCAAATGTGCATTCCTATCAGTGTTTCAGGCTGTAATCAATAATTACAGATCAATAAGATTTCTTGAAAAAACTGTACTCTTTTTAATACACAAGCTAGCTCCAAGTGGTTTGGAGAAGCTTCAAACAGCAAAGCTCAAAGTTTAAATTAAAAATCATGTTTAGTAGCTCTTACTCAGTGTTTGCTTAAGCCTCCTGGGTATTTATCTGTTGGATCTGAATATTCCGTAACTGGCTGTGGTTCTGCCTTCTGGTGTGCTGAAAACAGCATTTACCTTAAGAAGTAGGTACCTAAAACCATGTGAGTTACAGACACTTCGACAAGCAGCTCCCAAATCCCAGATGGGATTGATACAGTACAAGTGACTGAGCCGATGAAGGCTACTCACCATTCTACATGAAGCAGTAGATGTGGCAGCTTAAAAATCACAGCAAGTTAACAAGGACTGCCTGTTTCATTTGTATATCTTAGTAACTAAAGCATTTGCCTGCAAAGTAGGAAAGCTGGATGTTAGGTTCTTGCAGTCTTGATTTACAGTGTCCGGCTCTAGAAGAATGAAACTTCAGACAATGCCTTGTCTCACATTTCTTCTTGACAGCTTTAGAGATGTCCACTCATCATGAAAAGTCTTTGAATCACTCTCCATGTCTGTATACTATAGAGAAGTACCCCCACTCTGGAAGCAATGCATCTGAGAGGTAGTAGATGTAACATCTTAACTGAAATTTGATTCAGCCTGTAAGCAACTTAGATACTTTATTTACTGGAGTTTAATGGATATAAGTAAGTAAACAATGGGAGTCTAAAAATCAGCAACAAGGTGAAAAGCTAGAAACTCAGTTTTAACATCAGTTTCCAAAATTATTCTTTCAGATCCAAAATCTGGTTCCCTAAGTAGGTGCCATCTTCAGTAGCCTTGTCACTTGTATCACTTTGAACATGAAAGAAGAAACAGGCTATAGGCAGATGTAAGTAAATTATGGTTCTGCCCTTAGTCAACAGGCTGCAAGTTTGCACCAGATAAGAACTGGGTGACTATGTGGTGCTAGATGACCTGAAAGGCGAGGTATATTTTTATACAATGTTTGGGTCAAAGTGCATTTCTCTGGTTAATGCTGACTGTATAGACATTGAGAGACAGGAATAATAGAAGATTCCTGATGGAAGCTCGGTTGCTTTGGAACGTTATAGTAGAAGGGATGCCACAGAAATCTTAGGAAGAGGGAAAGGTGGACAGACATCTCTGCTGTTGTCTTTATCTTACAACCCTCTACTGTATGGAAACTAGATAGATAAGCAGTTGCAGATGTACTGTGTAGTGGTAACAGACATCAGGAGATGGCAACTGTTAGGGAATCATCCTTAAAGTCTTTGCTATGCTTCTTGGTTTTCAGGAGCAGAACCAGATTGACGAATATGGGGTAGTGACACGGCATCATTTTCTCCAGCTAGTAATTTCATAGTATGATTTGCTGATATGTAAGATCTTTAGAAGAAAGGTCTTTACTAATTTCTGACTAATCTTCATACCTCACAATTTGTAAATTGGAAGTAGTAATTGTAATGTGCAGCCTGTTTAACTCAGTGGAAAAAGAGACTAGTTTATCCTTGCTACGTCTGTCAGTAAGAGATCACACAAAAGCCAGTAGGGCCAAGAGCTCCTGAATCTATCGCATTAGTTACCATTCACTGGAAGATTTTAAGTCCTCAGTGTTCAGCAGTCTCTAGCACGTAACTTGCATTTAGATTGGCTTAACAGATAACTGGGGGAAAAAAAGATCATAGAATTATAGCATGGTTTGGGTTGGAAGAGACCTGAAAAATCATATAGTTTCAACCCCTGCCATGAGCAGGGACACTCTACGCTAGACCAGGGTTCCCAAAGCCCCATCCAGCCTGACCTTGAACACTCCTTTTATGATACAGTACCATCTGGTTTTTTTCTGGGAACACTGAGATCTGCTAGGTCCACCCTAGCAGACCAAGTGTGAGACAGTAACAACTCTTGACAGCAAGAATATGTAACAAGCAGAGTGGGCCCATTGCTAGTACTTCCCTGTGTGGACAAAATGCAGTTGAAGTGCCCATCCAAAGGGCAAGTCGTATGAGCCTCTTGGCAGTCATAAAGCAGTGAAAGCATTGTGCCAAGTAAAAGGCTGGATTCTGTTCTGAAAGGCAAATCTGGACTTGGCCAAGTTAAACACTGTGATAGAAATATTGGATGACACATGAACTACCGGTTTATCAAAAACAATCTCTTCCCTGAAAACTAATTACAGAAGTTTACTTAGAAAGTAATGCAATTCAAGATTGAGAAAATACCTAACAAATGCCATTTTGAAGTAAATCTTAAGTATTTTTTCATTGATCTAAATATATGTTTATGGAGGTAGAAAAAACAGAAACTAAATCAAGAGTTTGTTTACCTGAATGCCTTTCTACCTCTCTCTGTTACCAGCAGCTTTGTTTTTGCGCATGTGCTGAAGTGCTTAGGACTTGACAGGGCTAAGTAGTTTTGAGTTCAAATTCTGCTTGAATCCAGGAAAAAGGTATTTTTTATGGTATATAGGGACAGAATAATTTCTATGCCTAGTGATTAAAGCCTACAAGGATGTGTTCGAGTCCCATTCTTCTCTAAACACTAGTCAAGCAATTTATGTGAAAGCCATTGAGTAGCAGTCGTAAGGAGAAAGACACAGGCTATGACTCTGGGTGTCTAGGGTCAGGTTAAGAACAAAATACATGCAGTGAAATACATTTTTCTTCTTACAGGTAGGGAAACTGAGACAGATTAATGGGCCAGAAGCAAGTTACTTCCATAAACTTGTCTACACTTGGAAGTTTACTAACATACCTGTCGTAGAATAGCAGTGTCCCCTTGAGGATTTACAGCAAAATGATTGTACTAGAATGAATTAGGGATAACTATTTCAGTAAATCTTAAAATGCACTAAAGATACATAATGCAACATTAACCTCCGCAAGAATATTTTGGCTAAACAACTCTTATTCTTCCTTTATATGAAAACTCTGGTTTTAGTGTTTTTTCCATTTACTGTATAATTGATAAGTGCTATGACGTGGGTTTTTCCCTTCTTCCTCTGAAATATGTATGTTACTTTATAATTTCCAAGATATTAAAGTGTGTACTGCCAAAAAGTAGGGAAGTGCTTCTTGTTTCAATATAAAACCAAATCAAATAGTAACTGAAGTCTGTTTTTCATGGCTGCATTGATGAATGCATAATAGATCTTCATGTGAACAAGGGAAACGTGCACTTTCTTTGAACTCTGTCCTCTTCTCATCAGTGTTTCAGTTTTTGTTTAATTCATAACGTTTTCATTACATTAAGGGAACAACAGGGTAGCCCTCCTGTAGATAGTGGAATAGCTATGTTTCCTTGCACTGTAATCTGCAGGGTAGCTTGTTTTGTTTGAGTTGAAGTCCTGTTGGTTTTGCATTTCTTTTTTAAAAAATACAGAGTTTTTGTTGTAAGTGCTTTTTCTTAGTAGCAGTCCCATAAAGTGTGTAATCAGAAATGTATTGATAGTTGTGTATATTACAAACATATTTAAAAATAAACAAGTCACACATCTAAAAACAATTAAATTAGGCTATTATAGCTCACCTGGGTAATTCTTCATGTAACTGACAAAGATCCAAAATGGAAAATAGTGTGGAAGCGTTGCAGCTTGCTATGATCTAAAACAATCCAGATCTCATTTTTCATGTCAGTAACATGAAACGGAGCATTACTTGATGATAAACTCATACTTGGGAAAAGACGGAGAGAAGATATCTGTTTAAATCTGTCCTCAACTTATGGTACACATGGCCCACAAAACTATCTGATGTTGCTTAGAGCCGTGGGAACTTAAGTTGTGACTGAAGTTGCTGCTAGTCTATTTTGCTGTTCAATGTAGAGTTGCTTGCGTGTGGTCTTGTCTAGCATTGTAATTATGCAAATGGTACTGGCTGAAGAGAGCTACCTTAGGGAGCAGATGCCTCTAATCTGGAAGTTTAAAGTTAAATAGATGTTGGTAAAGATTATTCTCTCCTCCTAGTATTGGAAAAGGAATATTGTTTGTCTATTGTAATGACTCTCCCTTGCTCCTGTGCCCCATGTTTTTAATGCAGTATGTTTTCCCATAAAAATATAAAAATTTAAGGCTAGAGAGGATCAAATGGAGTGTGCAGTATGAATTTCCTCTCTAAGGCTCAATCAAGTGTGCCTAAACCATTGATTATGGGTTTTATTTTCTGACATTTTTACAATGGCTCCTCCATCTTCCTTTTTAGACCAAACAAACTCATGGCCTTTCACTCTTTTTTTGAAAAACTCTTCCTCTTTTGAAAAACTTTTGCTCTTTTTAAAAAAAAAAACCAAACAAACAACAAATCAACAGGATTCTCTCTTATCTTGCTAGACATGCAGTTCCTAAACTGGACACGGAATTTCCCATGAGGACTCACCAAAGCCAAATTTGTAGGATTAGTTATCATTCCCATTATTGCGTCCTAAAAGGAGATGTCTCTTTGGAAGGACATCACTGTATGAACCATTGTAACTCTAGCCCATTTCTAGCCCACTGTCTAGCTAAATATTTCTCATTTTGTATTTTCTGTATTCTGTATTTTATTTTCTCACAATTGCACATGATTCTGTTCATCTGTTTGGTCCAAACCCAGTAAGATGGAGCTAATTATCTTACTGATTTGTCAAAATAATTTTAAATTCTGGTCCTTTCACCAACAGCATTTTCTATTGCATCATGACTGCTTTTGATAAATGAAAGTTGGCATTCGGAAAGATCTCTTTGGGAATTGTGCTATGTTTTCCCCACATGACAGGGAGCTACTGAAAACTACTTTTTTGAAAGCGAGTTTGAAATTGAGTTTTTCCAACTGCTTGTATACACTTCTGGTGCTAAGACTCATTATACTTCTGCTTTAGGATGCCCGTGCAGGCCCACATTTAAAAATTGCGCTAATGTCAAAGTTTGCTGCACCTTGTTATATACTAGGCCACTTATTCTGTTGAAAGAAGCAACTAAACCAGCTGAATATCTTGCGTGCTTGACAAATCCACGCCAGTGGTTTAATATTCCATCTTCTAGGTATTTTCATGTTCTCAGCATCTTCTGTTTCTCAATAATGTCCTCACTGTTCCCTTTGTCTTCCTGTTACTTTGTACTTCTAAAACTTTTTCATATACCCTTTATGCCACATTACATCCCCTCGCATATTAGCTTTTATCAATACGTCTTTGGTCTCATGTTCATCCTGGCTTTCAGTTTTAGTATGATTTATTTTTCACTGTTTCAAGTTACTGAAGAGCTCTCAATGCAGCCATAATGGTCTCTGCTACTCCTACTATCTGTCTTTTGGTGCAGAATAGTTGGGTTTACAACATAATCTTTCAGTAATCCTACCTGTACTCCTTTCTTCTTTAAATTCTTTCAGAAAGTGACTTTACTTACCATCTCCCTGTTTGCTGAAGTTGACTTTCCTGAAGACTCCTGCCCTATTTAACTACTTTTGCAATCTTTGTTCATTAGAATAACACTTGTCCTTTAATGATCACCCTCTAAAGATAATTTTTAATTCTTTCCCAGGATCAGAACCATATCTAAAAGAAAGACTGCTATGAAGGAAGAGACTACTCTCCAAAATAAAAGCAGTCCTTTGTATGTTCAAAGGACTTAACAGATTTATCATCCGGATTACAAAAATAATCCAATTTTTTAGTACCTTTTTAAGCAAAAGAAGAGTTCTGTTAAATTTGTATGTGACATTAAGGTGCAAGGTTCTGCACATGTATTGAGAAGTGGTCTGTAGTTCTAATGAAGAAGGGACCTGGGGAAAAAAAAAAGATCTGGAAAAAGTTATTTATTCAATAACTATAAGTGCAATATTCTACCCTTAAGTGCAAGTACAGGATAAGGAGCAACTGTTTAAATAAAAGTTTTACATAAATCTTGAGGTTATAGCAGATTCATGGGCTGAACTTGAATTAACAGTGTTATACCATTGCAAAAAGGCACCATTTGTAGCAGCTCCATTGTAACGATAAGCTCTGGGTTGGAGTACTTTACCCTCTTCTCAGGTAAGGTGTTTCAGGACGGATGTGGACTAGGTGGAGAAAGATAAGCAGGGAGCAGTGATAGTGGTCAGAGATCTAGGAAACAAGAGGAAAGATTGAAGGAAGGTAGTGTGTGTTGTATACAGAGAGAATACTGAGGGGTGATACGAGACTACTTCAAAGAGGAGGGAGTATCTGTTTTAAATGTTCAGTTTAGATAGACAAAAGGTAATTGGTTTAAATTGCAGCATGAGAGATTCAGGTTTGACTAGAAAAAATGGCTAGTGATAAGGATACTTAAATATTGGAACAGTCTCATTTATTCTTAAAAGCTATAAATAATAAAACACTTGCATTTTTTCATAAAAAATTCTCTAGCCCATCCCTGTCCCTAAGTAATGTCAATTGTATGTAAAGTAGAAAATCTCCCAAGGTTCCGCCTAGGTCCTATTTTTCAGGGTGTGATATCTCTGGATTACATCATCTCTCTGAATTGTCCCATTTTCTCTCCTACTGATAGCTCATAGCCATGAGGAATTTATCAGCTTCAGTAAGAACTGAAAACATAATTTAAATCCTCACATTTGTGTTGCAAGGCTGTGAGTTCTTGGCCATCTTTTCAAAGGTTAAGCTTAATTAGGCCTAATTGAAAACCTGTTGAAATCAAGGGAAGTTCTGACTGTTTTCAAGGGCATTGAATCTAAAAATTTTAGCATTGTTAAACGTCTCTTACTTTGATCTTGTCATTCTAAACCCAAATACTCATTGAGTAATCTGTCTGTCCAAAGATGGCTTAGTTTGGCATTTTGAGCTGAAGTCACTGAGATACTGGAACAAAAAGCATATTTTCCACACAAATTAACGTTCTTTTCAATGTTTCTTCTGTGTTTCTGTTGAGAAAATACCTCAAACTCTTTTGTCCAAGTACTTAAGTCGCAGCAGATGAAGAATTTTCTGTGGCTTGAAACTCTGTAAGGGCAGTTGGTTACCTCTCTCAGAGAGGTTTTCACTGATTTCTGAAAGTGAGCATTTAACCTTATGTATCTAGAACAAACGTGTATGTTTCCTCTTCCTATGTCCTTGCCACTTCAAAGAGAGGTCTCATTTAGTGCACTTGAAGAAAAGTGCTGTTCAGTTTTTATCACTTGGTTTCTGCATCTAAATCTGATGCAAACGAGTGGGAACCCTGATTTGGAAGAAAATCTGCTGAGCTTTGAGTTATGTTCACAGCTCCTGAGAAGACTGGTAGCATTTCGTGCACACAGGGAGTTTCACCATAGCAAATTATGTCTGTCTTTTCAAGAAAACATTTTGGAGGATTACTATTATCTATGTATTTAAAAGGCTGGGAAATTAAAAAGCTACAATCACATATGTAAAGGAACTCTTCCCTATTGTGCATGTACCTAGCAGTAGTTTTTTAATAATAATTTAATGATAAATAAAATTTTTATTCTGTACACTTGCAAGCTTGTAGTGTAATTACCAGTATGTCTTTGACTTACGCAACACAAATATTTTTAATGGTTCTTTTATCCTAGGCTCATGTCTGGAAATCTCTTAGACGCTACTGTGTAATAAGCTCAAATGTCTTTTATAAGGATCGTACAGCTTTAGAGACTCTGTTTTGAAAGCTGGACTGCTGTGCTTTGATAATAACTGTCATGCGGGATATTAGAAAAAAGCAGAGTGACTGAAGTAGGTATTCAGCCTGCACAGACACAGCTTTGCCTTATCAGTGCTGTGAGAAAGTGAGGTACCATTCTGAAAAAGAGCTGAGTGACTGAAATAACTTGTTGCGACAGCCTGTGACAGCGAATGGAGCTAACTCACATCTTTTGAGTTCAGGTTTAGAGCTACAGCTTCTTGATCATGATTTTCTCTTGGTCTGATAAGCAGTAAAGTTAGTGATTATGTTAATGTGATTCTGTCTTAGATGAGTATTAGGGATAAATTGTACAATTCTCACTCATCTGCTTAAATAAAGTGATGTAATTCCCTTTTAATGGAGAACAGGTTCTATTTTATGAAAAACATGATTGCATAAAGCAAGCAAAAAGAACCATAATCATACAGTATTGTGATAACAGAAGCATGGAAAACCAGTTTGAGGTCTGAGCAAAACAGTAGTGCCCATGATGAAACAACATCCTCCAGGCAGTAGCAGAATCTTCCAACCACATAATTTAGGTCTTTTCAAAAGAAAGAGTGACCTTATGGCTTCAGGCTTCTGAGGCAGAGAGACAGGACAGAGTCCAAGCAGAACCAGACATGGACATATGTCAAAGGAACATTTCTCATCCAAAAATCTAGAGGAAACATGCCAATCTGCAGTGCTTCTGCCAACAGGCTGTCTTCCTCGTCTACTCCAAAGAGAAGGCCTCTCTGTGGGTTCTAACAGTAAGGAGATGTCCTGGACTGGGTCTCTGGTGCTGTGTGATGTGGAACGTAAAATGTTGATTGGGAACTTTGTAGGCAAAAGTAGGTGACATCACCTACCTATTTAACAGGAAACTTGTTAAAGGTAAGTTACTTCATGTTGAAAATTTTTCCTCCCCTCCCACAAACAACTGTTTTCATTATACTTAAATATCTTTGACGGAGGTTTGATCTCTATCATGTCATAGGTTTTGTTAGGGTTCACTCTCTGGATTGGAGGCCTTAAATGTGGCGGAGCAAAATGCTGAGTTGGCAGTATCTTCACACACCTGCAGATCTTTTGCTTTCTAGCTATTACCTTTCTCATCCCACTTCTTTGTGTATCACTGCCCCCTCTACTATTAATTTAATTTCACAATTGGATCTTTAACTTTCCTTGATCTTTTTTCCATGTCCATTTGTGCCTTAACAGTGGTTTAATTCACATCTAAAATATTTGGCATGATGGTATTTGCTTTTACTTCAGAGTAGATCTTCAGCTCTCCTTAGGCAAACTAAACAACAGACTTCTGTTTCCATATCTGTTTCTCACTTCTCACATTAGCTATAAACTGTTTCAGTCAAGGATTGTCTCCTCGTTGCAAGTGTGCGTGGGATGCTTATTACAAGAAATGGCTGTAAGCTTTACGACAATGCAAGCAAACAACAATCCTAGATCTAGCTCATCTGCTTTATCGTATATTTACAAAACAACTCATTCTCCTGGAATTGGTTTAATCATGCTGGTGTTCATCCCATGAAGGATATACTTTGTGCTGATTCAAATTGCAACTAGCATTTAAAATTACGAACTGCTTACTCGTGTTTCGGTTAGCACTTTCTGCAGAAATTCTGAAGAATAAATGGACACAAGTGACTTCCTACCCCTTTTCCAAAGCTTTCAGACTGAAGAAAAAACCTCAGATTTTGCTGGGGTAAGAAGTTTATGGATTATTTTTTCAGGATGCTTCATGCATCACATATCAAATACAGGAAAAAAAATAAGTGCTGCAGTGACCCTGAAAGCAATGTACAGTAGGATGGGGTACAGGTCAAAATCAAATCTCCTTGTGCAGGATGTCTGGAATACTGTGTGTGTACTGTGGGGTCATAACACACCTTCAGGAAGAGGGGGGAGTTGTGTTGGGGTTTAAAAATTTAAAGCTCTTTTAAGTTGAGCAGGTTTCGGAAGGCTGGATACTCTTAATTTTCAGAAAATACTCTGTCAGTTTGAACGGATATTGCCTAAGAAATAAAAAAAAGTATGATTTTCTTTTATGAAAGGACTAGTTTTACTTGTTGGTACCGCATTTGATTTGAGTGGTATCTGTTATGCAGGCCTGCAGCACAAGTATAGTTAGTGTGGCATCTAAGCTGCAGTGCAGCCAGGGCCATAGGAAGGCCCTAGCTCTTCCCTGCCCACCGCTGTGTGATTCTGCCCTTCCCTTTGCCCTCCGCTTCGTCTGACCCCAGGGCATCAGGAAAGAGACACTAGCACAGAAGTAACCCTACAAAAATGTCACCAGTGCCAGGAAACATCGGGAAATGAAATAAAGTTGGACTACTCTGATGCATTAGTTTAGCCGAACCATTGATCTGTGTGGTTAAAAACCACACGACTGATTATTTCCAGAAGGGTTAGCGCAGAAGCAACTGTAGGCTTGCCTTGCCATGCCAATGGATAGTCCTGGTGTGTGCAGAAACCAAACCAGAGATCCACGGAAAATTTTACTGAAAGAAACTTAAGCACTAATTTAGGCAAGAGCTTTGAAGACTGCGTTATAGGACTTGTACATCAAAATACTGGGTTGAGCATCTTCTAGTTTAGCACCATCAGGAACTCAAGTGGTAAAACGTAGGTGCTTCTTGCATTGATGAGCATCTAAGTTTTTAGGTTAGGTTTCCTAAACCAGCATATATAGATACCTCAATTTTTATCCTGCTACTTGCAGTTTCTGGAAATTAAACTAATGTAGCGAGCTCTCCTTCCATTGTGGTGACAACACACACAATCATTTGCTGTAATTTTCCAGGCAGTTTTAAAAAAGCTTACTTAAAATGTCTTTACTTTTTTGTTTGCAATTCATTTAATGTTTCCTAAACCCACGTGATTTAGGTCAGATACTATATTGCCTTTTGTTGTTTTAAAAAAAAACCAACATGGAAAAGATAAAAAATATATACTATATTGAAAAAAGGATAGATTATGTGGAAAAGTAGTCAAACTGGGTTGTTTGTAAAAAATAATGCTTTAGTAAAAAGTGTAGGCTGCCATTGGAGAGTCACGTGATTGTTATAACTCTGGGGAGTTTGCTGCTTCTTTTGCCGTAACAGTCAGGCAGAACTATAAAGAATTGCTGTGCCTGAAACTGCTTTTAGTGCCATTGCTATTTTGACAGTTACCTGTGAAATTCAGGGGGAGAAAATAATTGTTAAATTAGATTCAGAGTTTCAGGTAATCTCTTTCATACAGATGTTGGCATTTTCTCACTTCCTTAAATTAAACGAGCTAGATCTGAAAGTGATTCAGCTTGGCCAGTACGTATCAAACCAGTGATCACCAGTAGAGAAATGTAACAGGTGAATACAGACAACAGTTCACACTAATTGGAAAGAAAATAATAATTTTTTTGACTCAAGAAAATAGAAAAGATGACCCTTGGACAAGATACACTAGGAACATGACTGCTTCTGCTGTTGTATGAAGGAACCTTGTCCAATTGAGCCTTACACACATCAGCTGCAATGATACTGTTTTGCCCTTTTTTTGGTATGAATGCAAACACATAACATCTGAACCTGCTTTGCTATCACTGAATTCAGGTTGGGTTTTTTGGTGTTTGGTGTTTGTTTTTTTTTTAAATATTTCAGGCTGGAAGCTCCAGTTTCTGATTTATTTATTTCTAATTTTATATTAAAAAATAATTCGAACATGTATTTGCTGGCTTATTCAGAGGAAGCTTATGAACAAGTAATAGTTTACATTAAGGAGAAAGTTTGTCTACTGGTAAGCATTCTGTGGTCTTCATCACAAGCAATTACAGTTTTTATAGGTTTTTTTTTGACATTTGTAAATGTTTTTGTAATATTAGCTGCAACAAGAGCTACATTAATGTAGTGAATGTCACACCTCTGGATGTTAACAAACAACGTGATTTTTCCATGGAGGTATGCACCATTTACCAGAAAAATACACATTTTTTTTCCATTTTCTGGGGTATGATTCAGGGAAAAGGGGCCACCACCACAAAGAAAGAAGTTTTCTTACTGTACTGCTCTTTTGACCTTTACCGTGCAAAACCAAAAAGTTAGAACCGTAAAATTAAAGCACATCATAAAACAAAACCCTGTGTCGAACAATATGTCTTTCAGATGTCTTCACTAACAGATTTTCGTAGCTCCAGAAAATAAGCAATGTGGGACAGCAAATAAGCTTTACGCGGATTTACATTTCATGGGTTTCCATTCTGAAAGCTCTGCTGATTCAGCCACCAAACCTGTAATATGCTGCAGTAATTGTATATGAAATTGCTGCTGTGCTGGCATGATTTTGCTGCTTTTGGTTTACACGCTTAGCATTTTCTATTTTCTTTGGTATCCCAATGCTATGTTTAGTATAAGGACATATTCCTATGCATGCAGAAACAGAGTCCTACTGGAGTTCTGCAAACTTGTACAGACCTGAAGCACTACTGCCAGTTTGGTGACGCTCAGTCCTTGAACCTATGTGTACTCAGTGTCTGCATGGGCTATCTGCCTTACAGTTTCATTACACCAAGACTGGCTCCTTTTGACTGTTCCTTGCTGCCACCTCATGTTGGGCTTTTTATATCTTTAATCATCGCTTACGCAGTCTTACCTGCTCGCTGTCTTATGAGGTAAACAGTGTTGGGCCTCACCACTTACATGAGAAGCTACCAAGAAGTCTGACTCATTTAAGAAACACGAAACTTTTTAGCTTGATTTTTATGGCCTCTATTACTGTAATACCTTCAGCCTTTCCAGTTTTTATTTCTAGCTTATGTATTTATTTCCCCACAACAAACAAGGAGTGGAGATTCCTCATTTGCTTTGTTCCTCTGCCTCTTTGGCGTGGTAGAGGGAAATATTGGTGAATCAAAATAGGATGAGTTGAATTTCCTCCTGAAGTAGATCGTGACTGCAATACTCTGCTGAAAGTGTTAGAATTATGAGCCACATGGTAGCAAATCTTTATGATGTATTCCTGAGAAATAGGATCTCATTGATTTATCTGAACACACCCTGTTAGGGGACATAACCTTCACACACAGTTAGTTGGCATCTTTGATAGTAAGTTTTCTCCTTGTATAGTGTGTTGGTTTATTAGATACATTTTACATCTAAATTGAGTACCTTCTGCAGTCCAGCTCCCAAAGGATTTGAATGCTCAACTGTACAAAAATGCCCTGACAGCTTTCCAAGCTCCAAAGTTCATCCCACATCTCCTAACACCTCTGCGGAGCTGGGCAGCCACGTGCCTTGCTGAATCTAAGACCTCCAGCTCCGGTTATTCTTGCCATGTGCCCCTAGTGTCTGCTTCTCCTCCTCCTTACATATAGTCAAATCAAGAGCCTGGTGTCCATCCACCTTCCTTACATCTCCTGACCTTTGAGCTAACAGGAGCACACTCCTCTGCTTTCACCCCAAAGCACTCTGAAGGCTGCTGTGAAGCCCAAGGCCTCCAGCAGTCTTTAGTTACAAAGCCAGGAGGCTGACCCTGACTGCCAAGAGGACCAGACACCAGTAAGGAGTCTTTGAAAAAGGCTGGGTGTTGTTAGATGAGTGAGCTCTGAGACACTTGGAACAAAATGCAGATGTGATCTGAATGGGAGCAGCTTATCTTTTCCATCCAGGTGCAGGTAAAGGAAGTGGTATCATCCAGCTGGAGGCTCTGCTGGATTTCTAGCAGGAAGTGATGGTCTGATTTCCCTGACGACATACTTTGTCAGTAGATACTTGTCCTATCCCTGTATTCTCATGCACCCATGTTTTGATAAAGCCTCTGTCCAGGACTAGGCACTTGCAAGGATCCAAATTGCCAAGGAAGGTGGATGATCGCTGACAGAACTGGTACATCCTGGTATGAAAGCATTTACGTCAACAATATCCTGAGATGCATCAGGTGGTCTGGCAGGACTCAGTGACCTCAGCACCTCTCTGGCCCCACAACTTGAAAAGAGAATTATGACCCTGCTGACACCTGTGTGGTTGTTGAAGACTCAGGAGATGGATAGGTGCCGGTCTCCAGCAGGCACACATAGTGCCTGCTCAGTTTATTCTCAAGTCTCAGTCCTTCTCCCTCTCTATAGTAAGATGCTGGAGGAAAAGCAGTGAGAAAATGAATTTTTGATCAAATTGGCGAGGGCAAAGTACTATGCCTGTACTATGGTCACCCTTGGCTCCCTGCCAGTGCGAGGTGGCTGGAGCTCACCCTTTGTCATTGCAGTCACCAGACTCAATGTGAAGGAAGCACAGTGTGGGCAGGAGAGTGGGACAGTCCCTCTCACAGAAAGCCAGGGGTTAAACTGTGTTAGATGTGAGGTGAGCATATACCTGGGAGATCTTTATCTCACAATAATCGCTTTTCTAGAGTTTAGCTTCAGAAAACCAGTATTTCATCCAGTGCTTTGAACTTCATGGTCTCCTGTCACTTGAAATGACTGAAAATCCATACTGAGTTTCCTGTGCTGGTGATTTAGGGGCACGGTGTGGGCATAGCTTTGAAAATGTTGGCAAATGTTTAGGCGGAGTTTGGAGGTGACCTTAAACAGATTCCTCATATAGTCAGATCACCCTGGGAGAAAAACCTGATTGATATACATACTTTTTTTTGGTGGTTTTTTTTCCCCTTCTTTCACCTCTCTCCCAAAGTCAGACATGTACACCTTTGAGCAGCCGTTTGACATTTTATCTACTTTTTTCCCTCTATCATTATAGTTTTCTTTTCATAAGATCAGTATCATTCTGCTCATTTGCCTGGGAATTTCCCCCAGGAGTATGCCTTGCCAAAAGTACTATTATTTCATGGCAGATTTAAATGAGAGCAAGTTTTTCAGGTTCTTGGTGGTAAACTGTATGGAAACATGTAGATTGGAAAGCTGCACTTTCCTGTAGAAAAACTCAGCAAGGTCACAAACTTTTCTTTTTTTATATAACTACTTTCACCTCACCAAATAATTGCCAGCTAGCAGTGCAACCAAGGACTGTGGACACCATACAGTTGTTATGGTCCCAGAGCCTTTTATCTCCCCAGAGGAGAAGATATCACTGCATATCTGATATTAAATGGTTGTTTAAATTACTAGTATGATGGAAACTTGAAAGACTTTGTTGTTTCTCTTCCAAAAAGTAGATGGAGGATGGGCAGGAGGGGGAACCCAATAGTTTTATTGAAGTTAGGAGCAAGTTGCAACTTGAATTCTGTTCTCCAAAATAATACTTTGCATGTGGGAATTTGTGTGTAGTACCATTGCTTAACCTGTGAATGATCCTGAGTATATGCTTCTGACAGGGTGGCTTGTCATGCAGTAGAAGGTGACATCCACAAAGAAGTAGGTCATATTATGATTTCTATGGCTTAGATGGCTAAAGGAGGGATACAGTGAGTATCTTCTTCCCAGGCTAAACCTTGTCCCAGGGCCTGGTAGACAGCATCCTCATACACTGAGAGCACATTTATCACTTTACTAGTAAACTCGCTCCTCCGTCCTCAGTCTGAGCTTGTGGAAACTGTGTCATTCACCCTAAAATCTGTAACCTGAGGAAGCAGGTAGTTAGGGCACAGTTGTGGCCGACTCTGCTGAGTCTTTAGCTTGAGACTCCAGATGGACTGCCGTGAAGTTACACAAGCACAATTAGCGGAACCATAAGCTGAAATCAAGGCACGTAACTGAATATCCATGTTTGAAAAGCCCAGCTGGTGTAATTGAGCATGTGGATAGGCAAAGAGATTTAGGTGTTCACCTTTTAAAACCAGCCACTAAGGCTGCACTTTGAGCACTTGTTTCCACTTGTGCTAACTTGTAGGAGTTGGAGATATAAACTTTATCATATTTATTCAATTCAGATTTTCAAGTGACTTTAAAGAGCAACATCTGAAACTCACAAGGCTTTACTGAAGAACTGTATCCTTTAAGAAAATATAAACTTACGATGTGGTTTTAATCAGTCAATATGTAAAACCAGTCTTAACCTGATGTACAAATAATCATAGAATCACAGAATGGTTTGGGTTGGAAGGGACCTTAGAGACCACCTAGTTCCAACCTCTCTGCCATGGGCAGGGACACCCTACACTAGACCAGGTTGCCCAAAGCCCCATCCAACCTGGCCTTCAACACTTCCAGGGAGGGGACCTCCCCAACTTCTCTGGGCAACCTGTTCCAGTGCCTCAGCACCCTCACAGTAAAGAATTTCTTCCTAATGTCCAATCTAAATCACCCTCTTTTAGTTTATACCCATTACCCCTTGTCCTGTCACTGCACTCCCTAATAAACCGTCCCTCTCCAGCTTTCCTGTAGGTCCTCTTTAGGTATTGGAAGGCCACGACTAAGTCTCCCTGGAGCCTTCTCTTCTCTAGGCTGAACAAGCCCAACTCTCTCAGCCTGTCCTCATAGGAGAGGTGCTCCAGCCCTCTGATCATCTTTGTGGCCCTTCTCTGGACTTATTCTAGCAGCGCCACTTCTTTACTGTACTGGGGACTCCAGAGCTGGATGCAGTACTCCGGGGGAGCTCACAAGAGCAGAGTAGAGGGGGAGAATCACCTCCCTCGACCTGCTGGCCACACTATTTCTGATGCAGCCCAGGACAAGGTTGGCTTTTTGGGCTGCCAGCGCACACTGCTGGCTCATGTTGAGCTTTTCATCAACCAGCACCCCCAAGTCCTTCTCCTCGGGGCTGCTCTCAATCCATCCTCTGCCCAGCCTGTAGTTGTGCTTGGGATTGCGCCGACCCACGTGCAGGACCTTGCACTTGGCAACTTCATGTGGTTTGCACAGGCCCACCTCTCCAGCCTTTCACAATTTAAGTGAAGAACATGTAAATAAATGGTTAATATTGCTGAAATAAGCCTTTTGCTTGCTAAAATGAAATCTTTCAGCCTTTGACTTCTGTGCAGATTTGTTCCCCTGCTTTGTAAGTGCATTCTGTATAAAGGTATAGTGTGCCTATGCATTTCACTATCTAACCATCAGTTTTACAGTAGTTCGGTGTATGCACAATAATCAAGTACAAGTTTGAAAACACAGGTCAATAAAACAAACGTCACACGTGACATTTTAATTAAATACTATGGATCTGATATTTATGTTGAAAACACTACAATTTTTACTGCATTTATTAACTTCTCAAACGCGCTCTATACCAACGTGAGCAAAGTACTGTTTGTGATAGAAATGTTGTCTTTCCGTTTTGTTGTCACATAACTCAGTCCTAAAATGCCCTCTACTGGTCACAGTCAGCAGGCAGCCAGCAAAGCAAAAGTGTTTTAGGTTGGGAAAACTGATGTGATAATGTGAGTTATATCATCTTGCACCGTTTCTGCATTTTGAAGGAATTCCTTATTAAAGTGATTTAAAGTTTTTGACTGTATAATATAGAATAACTGAAAAGGGAAAAATTAACTAGTGCTAGTTAAAGATGTTTCCAAAGGAAAATAAAAAACATTTTCTGGTAGTGAAATTAAAACACTTTTGGTTGACATCGTAATTTTTTCCCCACTCCAGGGCACAAGCAACATGTTACTGAAGTTAATAGGTGTGCTGGGAAAAAATGACAAGTTCTAACATATTGACATTCTAAAACCGGAGCAAGGAGAAACCAAATGTGTAACATAAAATTGTAGCTAGGGGAGAGTGACGCGTTGCACCACTGGTGTTTACTGATCTGCCAGAGTTGCCTTCCCTTACCCAACTCGATTATAATGTATAAGAAGAAGAGGGAGATCTAAATTGCTTTGTGTTGTACTGATAGAGTAACGGGCCCTGAGGTCAGAGATGTTAATGTGGTTGGGAGACTGTACGGTAGACAGTTCACTGTGGTTCTGCAGTATGCATATGGTGAACATATACTGCTTAGTAGTGTGAAAAGACCACCATTAAAATCTTTCTGTACTGTTTTTAAGTGTTAAACATGTAAAGTGATTGATGTAGTTGAAGTGTAAAATATTACAATTTTTATTTTATCAAAGCCCTTCTGTTTAAAATATATGATAGTCCTTGATAGTCCATAGATAAAGCAAGGTTATGACTTTCGTTGTTAAAGAGAATATTGGCACAGGCTAAAGACACTTTGGTAATTCTTACAGTTAAAGTAAGATCCTGCTTGTTTTAAGACAAGACAAAATTATTAAAAAAAAATGAGCAGATGAACAGTGTATTTGGAAATCTCCCATATCTCTTGTTCATACCAGCAACCATGGCTCTTGGAAAGCATAGACACTCTTCAGCAGAACTAAAACCTGAAAAACTTACAGTATCCTAAGCTTTTTAAAATCCTGCTTTTTGATAAATTTCTAGTTCATTGAAGGGTGTTTGTATGATAACTTCATCTGACCTTTTTAGATATCAGATCTGTGAGCCTCACTAATGCCTGTAGAACTGGTCTTTGAACTGCTATATAGCATTAATTTACTTTCAGCTTTGGACTGTGGCAGTGTCAAGTGGTGGTCTGTTTTGGGGCTGGTATTGGCACAGCGGTACTCATCTTTGAGGATGGTGACAAGGTGGTGGTGAGGACAGAACCCACATCTTTTAGGTCCCTTAATGACACGGTGAAAATTGGGGATCTAAAAGAAATTACAGATATCCATATCAGTTGGTATTTCATTCTCACATCAAGTTGTTTCAATCCCAGCACAACAATTCTAGTGATTTATTCCAGTCTCATGCACCCCATTGTATGCTCCTAATACGGTTACTGTGTGGTTATAGGTGTTTTTGGAGGGATAAATTCTGTTGTTTAAATTTGACAGCATCAATAAACACTGGAATGTAAGAGACTTAAGTTACAGCTCTAATAACTGGTATCACAAATTTCTGTACTCAGCTATAAACACTGACCTTGTCTGAATCTCCACAGCTTTCAGGATCCGAAACTATTGATCATCTATCACACTTCATATTTTCTTGAAAGAATATATACTTCCCTTATGGTTCAATTTGAAGGAAATCAGTGGGGCTAGAACTTCAGGAGTGCTGAAATACTACTTTGAGAAGAGAGGAGTAGTAACGTGGTATTTGCAAAATGGTGAAATGGTCAGAGTGATCACTGACAATATCCAGAAAATATGTATTGTCATACATGACAGTAATGGCGACCAGTTATTGTACATGTGGAGGGAGAAAATGGGAGGAGAAAAACAGAGGGAACAAGTGAAAATACTAGTATTCTAGGTATTCTAAGTATTTCTTTAAAACATGGACCTCTGTCCTCACAGTAGCTTGCATGGACAGAGGGAAAACTATTGTGCCAGTGTTTCCAGCAGTGTTCACACTGCTGTATCCTATCTTAGTTGCAATGACTTTCACTTGGAAAGACAGAGAATTCAAGGCTGTTTTTTAAACTTTCACAAAAGAGCCTTCCAAAATCCTGCAGTTCAGGTCTTTGAATTATTAATTTTATCTACCTTAGCATATATCTGAATCTGTGGATGATTGATGATTAAAATATACCGTAATTATCTGTGAGATAATACTGTTGTACAGTCTCCAAAACCATATTACCCTTTAGGATTATTTTAGAACTCTGTGTGAGTAAAATTAAAGCAGGTAAAAAAGTTAATCTTGAACTATGTGTATGAGGCTTAATTTTTTTTGTTGCCTGTATTTCTTAAATCTTGTGAATAGATACTGAATAAAGTCTAGACTTCTCTCTTAAGTTGTTCACAGGAAAAAATAATTTACTATCCACAAGATGCCATTATTGTTCCAGAAAAAGGGGATTGTCAGGATATTTATATGGCAATGCTGGTAAGAAATCACGTTTCATATTCTAGACATTTTAGATGCATGGATTTGTGTTACATGTATTAATGTTTTAATCACCTTCAGTGATTATCTTTCTTTTCCATACAGGCAGCCAGAGCAAAGTGCCTTACTAAGTCTCCCAAAATCTGAAATGAAGCACAAGGAGAAGAAAAAGTCCAAGGAATAATGCGTCTTTACTATAACTCTCTAGCCAAGGCCACCAATCTTTGTAGCCAGTAAAAAGATGTGATTGTCCCTCTGTATTTAATGTTGGTGCAGCCTCACCTGGAGTTCTGTGTGCAGTTCTGGGCTCCACAATT
The DNA here is from genome assembly GCA_013399095.1 of Psophia crepitans. Lineage (NCBI taxonomy): Eukaryota > Metazoa > Chordata > Aves > Gruiformes > Psophiidae > Psophia > Psophia crepitans. Next base: position 112,125 of record VWZZ01007274.1, on the reverse strand, counting down.
TAAGAATGATGTTCAGGTCCTTGCATGTGTCCATAGGAGAGCAACAAAGCCAGTGAAAGGGCTGGAAGGAATGCTCTGTGAGGAGTGACTGAGGACTTCGGGTTTGTCTAGTTTGGAGAAAAGGAGGCTGAAGGGCGACCTCAGTGCTCTCTACAGCTTACTGAAGAGTGGGAGTGGGGAGGGAGGTGCTGATGTCTTTTTCCTGGGATCCAGTGAGAGGATGTATGGGAATGATTCAAAGCTGTGCCAGGAGAGGTTTGCACTTGACATTGGAAGCATTTCTTTACTGAGAGGGTGGCTAAACACTGCAACAGACTTCCTAAAGAGATGATTGATGCCCCAAGCCTGCCAGTGTTTCAGAGGCATTTGGAGAATGCCCTTAATAACATGCTCTTACTTTTTGTCAGCCCTGAAGTGGTCAGGCAGTTGGACTAGATGATTGTTGTAAGTCTCTTGCAACTGAGCTATTCTATTCTAAATCAATAGCGTTTAGCAACAATTTTTTTTTTCAATTTATTGACCATAAAAAAATCTTCCACATCAGAGAGAAACTTGAGCAATGATGGAAACAGTGGTCTGGAGACCAAATAGACACCCATTTTGGGTGAATTTACAGTGAGTTAATGACAAGAACGACACCATTCAGTGAAATAAAATCTAAAATGTATTTGCTTAAGCAGGATGAGTGTAGTGGTCTTTGGTCCTGTGTCCCAGCTGTAACTGGCACCATGGACTTAGGGTAACAGGACAGCACTCCAACCTATCCATGTGCCCAAGAACTGACTAGTTGCCTGGCATCTACATCTACCTGTTTTGTCTTGGACTGAACCTTTTGTGCAGTGCTGGATGTCTTTGGATGCTGCTTGCTAGGACTGTTGGTTTTACTATTTATTGCTTTCTAACTTAGCCTCTTGAATTAATAGTCCCAGGCCAATCTCTTTGACTATCCCCATACCTAACACTGATTAGTGATCATTACCTGTGTCCCTGTCACCTTCAGGCATCCCACTCCAAGTGTCTTATAAAGCTTTAAATCTGTTAACAGCAGTTGATTTGCCCAGTGACAAGACAACATAAGAAAATAAAAATTACACGTCATGATATTTCAGCTGTGGGCTTCTGATGTAGAGTTAGATGAAATCATAGGTATCTCCTTGATTGCATCTGTCTGGATCTACCAATGCCTGTGAGAGCACAGATAACCAGCAAGCAGTTCTAAAAATGTTTGTGTAAATTAACAAGGACATTTTTACAAGATAACAAGTCTTCTATTCCCATGCTCCATCATCTTTAGGCATACGTTACACCCCTTTCCAGAAATGTCACAATTACCTATGCAGCATTTGCATCACAGACTTCATTAAGATTCTTCCTTTAATATTTTGTTATTGTTAACACAAGTAAAACATATTTCTATAACAAATAAGGACTAGAGATTTTAAAGGCATAACATGCTGATCTATTTAAATGTCACACTTTATAACATACTTAAAGAGTGTTTGTGTTACTCTGTTGTTCCTTAGACCAACAGTAGTTGCACTATTTTTGTATTTTTGAGAACCAGACACTGGGATTTTTTTCCAGTCATCAACAATGTTGACCTGGTACAGAAGAGAAAGAAATCAGACTTCAGAAACAAGTAAATTAGAAGTTGTCCTTGTCAGGGTATATCTTTGAGTAGATGGGTGTAAAAAGATTTTCGTGGCTGTAAAAAGATTTTGATCATTTTCATTTCACTTTATGATGTGATTGAACTAGCAGTCTAATATTGTCTGCCTGACACAAGCCTCCACATGTTGCTCTTTATATTTCCTCAACATATTAAGCAAAATTGGAACTTTGGTTTTTTTGGTATATCTGTGTAAGTTGTGTGTGAAATCTGCTTGAACTGCTTAACAAAATTCTACAAGGAATATTGGTGTTTCTATTGTCAACGTTTAAGATCAAATAATTTACCTCAAATCTTTTCAGACGCATGTCCTGGACTACTGCATATTTACTTGGAACACATTTTTTTCCTTCTGCCAGGGAAAAAATATGAAGTTTTCTCATGGAAAAAAAATAAACTAGACTTTGTCACTTTGATGCATGAAAATAGATCATAGAACAATCTTAGAATAGAACAACAAATAGAATCTTTAAGGGTGCAAAAGATATCTAAGATCAAGTCCAACCATCAACCCAACACCACCATGTCTACTAGACCATATCCTGAAGTGCCATGTCTACATGCTTTTTGAACACCTCCAGGGGTGGGGACTCCACTACTTCCCTGGGGAGCCTGTTCCAATGCCTGACCACTCTTTCCAAGAAGAAATTTTTCCTAATATCTGACCTAAACCTTGCCCGGAGCAATTTGAAGCCATTTCCTATCACTTGTTGCTTGGGAGAAGAGATGAACACCCACCTCTCCGCAACCTCTTTCAGGCAGTTGTAGAGAGCGATAAGGTCTCCCCTCAGCCTCCTCTTCTCCAGTCCCAGTTCCCTCAGCCGCTCCTCATAAGACTTGTGCTCCAGACCCTTCACCAGTTTTGTTGACCTTCTCTGGACATGCTCCAGGGCCTCGATGTCTTTCTTGTGGTGAGGGGTCCAGAACTGGACACAGTACTCAAGGTGCAGCCTCACCAGGGCTGAGTACAGGGGGACGATCACCTCCCTGCTCCTGCTGGCTACACTATTCCTGATACAGGCCAGGATGCCGTTGGCCTTCTTGGCCACGTGGGCACACTGCTGGCTCTGTCTTGGAGCTACTCCTGATTAGAAGGAAATACGCTGGAAATTATCTACTTACTACATGCATGTTTTCTCTGTGCATGCATGCAGTTATCATAATCTGCTCTTAGAATTTTAACTCCTGACCCAGATTGGGGTCAGAAACTATTTTTTCCAGATGAACACTGATTAGTAGTAAAGGCATTTTAACTGAACTGAGTTAAAATTTGTTTCAGTGAATTATTGCATTTTGACAGTATATCGCTTGTGCAATGGATCTTGATACTGCCATCTAAAAATTTCAGGCTGTTTCACATACGAGTTATCACAAAGAGGTACTTGAGCTTCATTGAAACATAAAAGCATAGCCAACGTAGTACCAGACACTTATTAAGCAGGCCAGACTCACTGATTTGCTACGTCTTTTGTGGAAGTAACAAGGCTTTCCTGCCCAAAACATTTCCCTTTTTCCAAGCTTTGAAAGCTGTCTTAAAAATACAGAGGTTACCTAATCCACCATGTTACACAATAGCATTTGATGTGTTTTTTCTTGCTACAATATGCTGCTTCGTGTTAGAACAACAAGAGAAAAATCATTATTTTTTCAAAGCAGGCAAGGAGGGAAATAAAATCTCTCTGAACAGTTGAATGCTGGTGAAAGTCCTTAAATTGGTGCCTGCTTCTTTCAGCTGCTCCTGATTCCTTCTTGGTACAAGATATAACTTTGAGTCATCTTCTTATCTGCTAAAATCTGCCCCAAATACCACTGTGACTCAGCTTACCCATTTATAAAGAATAAGAGGCCATACACACTCTCCTGCATACTGTCTCAGATCATCTGAAACATCTCAAGATGTTTCTTCATTGTATATTCCACCATTCTGCAACTTTATAAATATCAAGGGCCTGCTTGAATGGTGTCAAGAAAGTGGTCTTTCTACTCTTGGAGAGCAAATACATTCTCTCACTCTTTTCTGGATCTTCACAAGTTTTCAGACAATATAACTCCACTTTAAACGGCTTGCCCAACTCCACTATATTCCCAGGTCTCATTCCAGAGGCCCATTACTCTACTTACTAATGTGCAGTATCAAGGGTTTATTCATTTTGGAATGATTCCTTGTTTGCACTGTTAGCTGCCTTAGCTATCCTCATTGTAGGTCTCTCAAAAAACCTGCAGATGAAAGCTTCTAGTGCATTTTCATGCTGTTATGGTCTTGAGTTGAATTAGTTCTACTTTAGTTAGGTCACAGGCTCATGTCTTTATTTTTGGGGAAAAAAGGTTAAGCTATCATAATTACATGGTACGAGGAAAAAAGTGTCTCTAGTAATTCAAGGAAGCTGACTTAGAGCACTGAGATTTCACAAAATATATGATCACCAAGCTGTAAATCATACATGTTAGTCAAGACATAGTTCTTACTGGATGTGTGTGATAAGAACAGAGGGGCATATACCTTTCCCTTTTTAATCTAATTGTGAGAGTTTCAAAGTTTTTGTTTTGCCTCTGGTCAGCAGATTTATTTCATCTGATGATGTGGCTGCTGAGAGTAGCTTGCTTTTGGCCTGCTCAATGTTTGAGCAGTGGACAGTCCTCATAGTGATCTAAACATGTCCAGTCCGTTTCTCAGTGAACGCTGCCTGTACGCATGGCTGAAAGGCCTATCATACCTTCGTACCAATGGGGGGTTTGCCACTCAAGGGACCAAATACCCTTAAGGTTGAACCTCACATTTTGAGTACAAAACCTGGTTTGAATCGTTAAATCTTTTCCTTTCAAAAATTATTTTTCCTCATGTTCTGTCTCAATGTCCTCTTTCGCTCCACTCTATTATACTGTTCCCTACACTCCTTTGTGTCCCCAAATGTCCTTCCTGCACATAAACTTTCCTCATGCTGCTGTCATTCCTGATATTCCTGGTTTATTAAATGAAGATAAAAAGGGAGGAATTTATCTGTAGTCTCTGTACAGAGTGGTTGGCATTTAATTTTGTAAAGTTGTCCCTTCATTTATCGACTGGTACCACCAGTTACCCCGGTTATACAGGGCTGACAATGAACATGGTGCACTCTCTAGTTCCTCTTTCTTCTGCCACCTGAAGTGTTGAGTGGTATTTTGCGGCTGGAAACAGAACAACCTGCAGGGAAGAATGATGCAAAGGTACCTGTCAAATTTATGTGACAGGAACAGTTTCTGAATACTTAAGAATTTTTTTTTTGTATCTCCTGCTATAGTTTTTGTAGTAGCCCGTCAGTCTACCATATACCTCATAGAGACTGTATTTTTTATTCTGATGAGAAAATAAGAGTTGGCAAACTTATACTAAATCCTTCTGTGTAGAAGGGCTGATAGGTAATATTTGGGGTTTTGACAGGAAGGTAGTGAATTCAGTTCTCTTCTGAATAATAATTAAAGAAAACCCCTATAGCCAGTCTGAATAAAGAATGCACTTTTCAGCTTGATGCCTGAGATTTAGAAAACATCTAATATTGTGATACTTGCAGTAAAGTCACAGTGGCTGCCAGGAGATCTTTTGTTCATCTTTAAAAAGTCTGAATAGAAATGCAAACCCTTTGCTTTGCTGCCTGTCCTTGCCTGTCACCAGATCTCATATCATCGTTTTCCTGACTAGGTAAAAGGCTTGGAAATTTTATACCTTGTGTGGTGGGTTGACCCAGGCTGGAAGCAGGTGCCTACCAAGCTGCTCTATCACTACCCTACTCAACAGGATAGGGGGAGAATAAGCCATAGAAAAGCTTAGGGGTCAGGATAAGGACAGGGAGATCACACCAATTATCAGTATAGGCAAAATATTGTCAGCTTGGGGAAAATGGAATTCATTTAATGCCAATAAAAAATGAAGTAGAGTAGTGAGAAACAAAGACAAAACTAAAACCACCTTCCCCTCACCCTTCTCTTCTTCCCAGCTTCAACTTCACTCCATTTCCAATTCTTCCACACCCTCACACATGAGTGGCACAGGGGAATGGGGAATGAGGGTTGCGGTCAGTTCATAACATTTCATCTCTGCTGCTCCTTCCTCCTCACACTCTTCTCTTGCTCCAGCATGGGGTCTGTTCCATGGGATATAGGTCTTCATGAACTTCTCCAACATGCGTCCTTCCCATGGGCTGCAGTGCCTCAAGAACTGCTCCAGCATGGGACCTTTCTATAGGATGCAGTCCTTCAGGAAAACACTGCTCCAGTGTGGGTCTCCCACACACCACAGGTCCTGCCACAAAACCTGCTCTGGAGTGGGTTCCTCTCTCCCTGGGCCAACAGGTCCTGCCAGGAGCCTTGCTCTGGTATGGATTCTCCATGGGCTTCAATGTCCTTCAGGGCACCTCCACCTGCCCCAGCGCAGGGTCCTTGATGGGCTACAGGGTAAATACCTGCTCCTCTGTGGACCTTTATGAGCTGCAGGGGGACAGCCTGCCTCACTATGGCCTTCTCCATGGGCTGCAGAGGAATCTCTGCTCTGATACCTGGAGCACCTCCTCCCCCTTCTTCTTCAATGACCTTGGTGTCTGCAGAGTTGTCCCTCTCACAAATTCTCACTCCTCTTTCTCACAGCTGCTGCACAGCATTTTCTGCCCTTTCTGAGACATGGTATTAAAGAGATGCCACCAGCATCACTGATGGGCTCAGCTTTGGCCAGTGGTGGGTCCATCTTCGATCCTGCTGGAACTGGCACTGTCTGACATGGGGGCAGCTCCTCGTGTCTTCTAACAGAGGCCACCCCTGTGGCCCCCCACCCCCCCATAACCAAAACCTTGCCATAAATCCAGTATGTCTTGCATCTTCTCAAAAAGAAGTGAAATACTGAAATTCCTTCTAAATGTTTATAAAGAGCCATATCATCATTCTTCTTCAATGTCTGTTGTTTTGAGAAAGTGCTACTATTTTACCCTCTAAAGCACTATTTCTAATGAAGATAGTATTTCCTCTTTTCACTGACAGGAACATATGCATCATGTAAATAATTATAAGACAGAGAATGATTGTTTTTCTAGCTGAAGAGAATTGATTTTACGACTTTGTCTCCTACATTAATTGTGGTATAATTTCTTTTTTCATAGTTCTTCTCATATGTATATTTTTTCTAATTTGAGTGAACTTTCTCTTTTCACTTGAGATGGTAAATGTTTTGGAACCTTCCTTAACTAAAGCTCCAGATATCTGTGGTGTAGGGATCAATGATGTATCTGGGTTTTTTAACAGTTTTGGTGGTTTTTTTAATAGGTTTTTTTTTTCTGTATTTTTCTCTGTGAATAATTCTTGTGTTGCCATTTAGGTAGAAGCTCTTTAGAAGCCATAGGAAATGCAGTACAACGTCGTTCTCCTGTTACTACATTTATGGTTTTAATGCACAAAAAAGGACCGATATGTTAATAATGTTTTGGAAGATTTGCTGGGTTTTGCATAGCTCTAAGTCAGCTATACATGTGGAAATATGGAAAATTAGGAAAATGTACAGCAGACGATGTATGCTGATCTCCATTCTATGAAATATTTCCTCCAATTTATCCACTTTAAGGTATGCAAAATAAGAAAATACTCAACGAAGCATGACACCACTTTTCTTATGGAAGGATATTTTACAACAGTGATTCCAATAATGAACCTCATGGAAACATGTCCTATATATTACAGAACACTATTCTTTTGTTTTTTAGTTGCTACTACTTTGCTGAGAGCTTAAGCTGAGACGTGTGCTGTCATTATACAGTTTATTTAATAGCACAAATAGCTGCTTTGCTTCTGTCGCAAAGCAGAGAGTCTCATTTCCATCACTTCTGACTCTTTAAAATTAATAAGGACTGCCCTTTGTGACAACAAATATGACATGATTATGCCTTTATCATAGCACCACATATTACAGACTGTCATAAAACACCACAGAGAACAGTCTGGATCTCTTCTTTACTCTCCCCAGATCAGTATTTATGCACACTGATAAGATCCCCCTGAGCTTTCTCTTCTTCAGGCTGAACAGTCCCAGCTCCCTCAGCCTCTCCTCCTACGCCAGATGTGCCAAGCCCTCCATCACCTTGGTGCCCCTTTGCTGGTCTCACTCCAGTGTGTCCATGTCTGTCTTGTAGTGGGAAGCCCAGCGCTGGACACAGCACTCCAGATGTGTCTTTACTGCTCAGCAGAGGGGAAGGATCAGCTCCCTCAACCTGCGATAATGCTCTTGTGTGTAATGCAGCCCAGGAGGCTATTGGTGCCTTTGACATGAGGGCACGTTGCTGGCTCATGGCCAGCTTGGTGTCCAGCAGGACCCCTAGGCCTTTTTCTCCCAAGCTGCTTTCCAGGTGGTCAACCCTGGTGCCCGGGGGTTATTTGTCCCCAGGGCAGGACTTGGCATTTCCCTGGACTGGACTTCAATGAGGTTCCTTTTGGCACATTTCTCCTGCTTTTTGTGGTCCCTCTGAATGGCAGCACATTCATCTGGTCTCTCAATCAATCCTCTCAGTTTTGTATCATCTGAAATTGTGCTAAGGCTGCATTTTGTCTCATTATCCAGGTCGCTGATGAAGATGTAAGACAATATTGGCCTCAGTATTCACCCCTGAGCCACACCAATAGTGACTGGCTCCAGCTGCACTTCATCCTGCTGATCACAGGCCTGTGAGCCCAGCAGTTCAGGCAGTTTTCAGTCCACCTCACTGTCTACTTTATCAGTTTGCCGATCTATCTTTAGTCTTAGATTATTCCAGATGTGCAGTAACGTCTAGAAACTTGGTGTAACTTTCATAGTGTGGTTTCTAAATTTTCTCAGTGAAACAGTCATTGGCTGGGGACTCCTTCTTACTCCTGAAATATAACTTAAAGCAGAATAATCTCGTATTGCTTTTCTCTTTTTTGTATTTATTCAAGACTGTTCACAGCCCAAATTTATCAAATAAATTCTATTTTTGGTAACTTGTATTTTAATAAAGATGAATAAGGACCCCATTCCAGAAAACTGATGTCCTGCAGGAGTGGATTTGCTGCAGGAAGTAGCAGGAGATTCTCCCTTCATCCTCATCTTGCTGCAGCATGCCCACTCCAGGTAAACTGACAGGGGAACTACTGTGTACTGGTGCACTCTTTCTGCCTATTTAGACGACTTTGGGACCTCTTCTGTGTTTCAATAACAGATTTTGCTAAAATATTGTCCCGTTGGTATGTCATCAGAAGGTATTTTACTGCAAAGACATGCCTTTGATGCTTAAAATTTCTGTGATGGCAACAGCCTCTTGTGCAGTACAGGAAAAGTTCCAGCCTGTAACTGTTGTCCTTTTTAACTTGCTTTATGTGGGTTGTCTTTAAGTGAAAGCTCTCATATTAGTGTCTGCTGCATGGACCTGTTTTGAGAATTCTTTTCCTTTTTGTAAAAAGGTCTGTTAATATTTTCAACAACTTTGCATATTTGAACTTTAAAAAAGTTCTTTCAAAGAAAGAAAAGTCAAAGGACTTTCAAGTCCTTTACAAGGACTGTAAAGTTTGGAAATCCTCCTTGTTTTTTTCAATCTCTCGAAAGGCAACCCCACAGCTTTCCTTGAATGGATTTCATCTATTACTGGCAGCTGATTTCTTTTTTTGAATGGTCTTCCCTGTTGTTTTTTTTTTTTTGTGGGTTGGTTTTATTTTTTTAATATAATCTATATATAATCTATATATAATCTATATATGGAATCTTGCCTCATCCTTAAGTGGAACATTTAATAAAAGCTTGCGTTGATGTTTTCTTTTATTTCATCAGAATTAGTTCTCTTTCCTTGGCTAGACATTCTCCATTGGAGGTCTAAAAGCAATAGATAGTTCTTCGATTGCACCTGTCTTTGCAAGTTTGGAGACCTAGACACCTCATTTTCAACTTGATTTATAAACTGTGCAGCTGGTAGTGAATTTATGGACATTGCCTCTTTTAGAAAATGTATTCTTGGATACATCTTGCAAAGTTTTCATTTTCAGAAGTAGTGCTTTTTTTTCAAGATCCTTCATGTTGCAAAGAAAGTTAACACTTTCCTCCCAAAGAAAGATGTTTAGGGAGAAATTCATCCTGTCCTTTCAGTGACAGTACAAGTGATCAATACTTTAAGATGATGCTTTGCTTTTTGTTTGTTTCTGCACTTTTTCTCTGAATTCTTATGCTTGAGGAAAGACCTTACATTTCAAAGTTCTTTGACCCTTTTTTCAGTTCTGTTATCAGTACTGAGTTTTTCTTCTTAAAAATTAATTTTTTTCTTTTTGTGTGTGTGAGTAATAAGGTCAAGATTTTGTTTGTTTTATTGATTTATGACCTCACTTTTATTTACTGACTTGCTAAGAAAAGGCTGATCTTAATACTGGTCTAAAGTTCTCTCTATTCTCTTCCTCAGTGTTTGGAGACATCAGTGTTGATGTTTTCCTCTCTTTGATGCTGGAATATCTGCCATAAATCTGTTGGCAATTTACTGGATATTTCCCTGTCAGTTAGAGAAGAATATTTTTTTTTTTCCCCAGAAACCACAAGTTATTACTTCCAAAAAATTCAGAATAGAAAATAAATCAGTGACATTTATATGAAAATTTCAGGTAAATCCCAGTAGAATTGGAGCACATGATGGGATTAGCTGTTTAAGGATTAGCTATTTGCTAATTAGCTGTTAATAATTTTGAAGTATTTTGTTAAAACAAACAAAGGTGAAGGTAAGAATCTTACGGCACAAGAATGTTTTGGGTTTCCATTTGAAATCCTTTTAATTTGTGAATAATATAAAGCAAGTTACAATCAATATAATGTTTTGATTTTCCTGCTAGAAAATTATTTCATCTAACTGAGGTCAGGAAGTTTTTATGAAGAACTATAATTGCTATCATTTTATTGTTTTATTTTGCCTTCTTCTCATTGAAATATACCTGTTACATAAATGGCTGCATTGATGATATCTGTGTCTCAGTCTTTGAAATAATTAAGAGTGTATCAAGTCTCTCTCCTATATAGTTGAAAGAACTGGTAGGAAAGTTGCTATTATAATGATTAAGAATTATGAAAAAACAGACCAAGAACAAACTTGCTTCTGAATTTAAAATAAAATTTGTGCATTTCAAACAGATTTGGGAGAACTGAGACTAAAACAACTTTGACAGAGAATGGATTGCACTCTGAAGGATCCATCAGTTAATCAGTGCTCAGTATCATGGGAGAGGATGGATGTAAGTGGAAGTTGGTTGCTTACTCAAAGTTCCTCTGGTGGTAATGTCCTCCTAGGTACAGGGCAAATTATCTTTTAAATGAAGTAAATTAAAAGCTATGGTATGCTTTATCTGCCTCCTCCTAGTATGCAGAATTAATCATTTCAACTAATTTTGCCTAAGTTCAAACGGTAATTATTGTAGGCACTGTCAATACAGTAGACTACATCAGTTATGGAAGAACTTGAATGAAACTAAGTACCACAGTCTGTTTTTTTAAAACGTACAGACCAGTTCAGGGAGAAATGACTGAACTCCTAGTTGACCCATCTTTCTGCAATCTCCAGTTCTTCCTGTAGATGAGGAAAGCAAGGGAGGAAGTTTCACTGCCGAACTCTGTACACCACGGACATGGTGATGAATGCAGCTAATAATCAGATACCCGATAAACCTATTTTGTCACTACTGACACTAAGTTCCTAGGCCAAGGTTCACATTTTTCCCTTCTCATATGAGTTTTGGCAGAAATTTTTCCATCTAACAGCATATAAGTTTATAAATTGAAAATTCCTCAGTCCTAGCCTGCTGTTTTGCTCTGAGCAACAGGGCAGTCAAATAAACCCACAAAGCACTGGAAAACTGACAGACATGAGATTCATAAGGGCAAGTTTAAGTGCTCCTCTAAAACCAGTTTGAAAGCATCATTAATCATGCTCGGCACTGAGCCAGGATAAGCAACTGGTTACAATTGTATTCCTCATTTTAACGAAAAAGATTAACTTTACTATGTTTTCCTCTGCATGGTTCTTTGCACCGAAAGCACACCCACCCTGAGCTACAAGTCTTCCTTAGCAGATTAGAAAAGTGAGACAGCAGGAGGTTTTAAAATGATAAAATGAACTTAGTTCAGTTGTTCCACCCTCCCTTTTGTAATCTTTGGGTTACAAAGGTATTCTTCCCTTAGAAATACATCCCTTGCTTTGATTATAAACTAATGGCTAGTCTTTCTTCTGCTGAGGGGTAAGCTACACACTATGGAAACAGGCAAAAAAAAAAAAAGTAGATCCCCACATTATTAATTTCTCTACAGCAGGTTAGTAAAAGGACACACTGCCTCTACCAAAACTGAACGCAGAAAAAATTTGTGTACCATTTGCATTGTCTGCTGATGTTAGTTTACCAAGGCCTCAAAGATCTCACCAACCAAGATGACACTGAACACTTCCAAAATAAAATTGCCAGTAGAAACGTTTTGTGTCATTGGATTGCTCTTCCCTTGCTCACTATAAAGCAGGGCACCAGTCGTTTTTTTTCCCCTATAATTTTTACTGCAGTCACGTGGTGACTAATTTATGCTAATCAAGTCCTTTGAAGATGAAAAATGCAATTTCAAACATAGATTTCAAATTTGTGGAAGTAGGTTTAGAGACCTTCATTTCTCAAGGACTTGCACATCTCAAAATTCAGGAAGGGTATTCTTTGTACTTTACCTAAACACTTGTTTTATGCTATTTTTATTCAAAGTAAATATTAATTTTGAAGACTTGTATTTTAGTGCATAAATTTAAATAAACTTGGGACTAAACCTGAAATTCTAAGAGGACCACATATGTCATCCTTATTTCTTTTTGGTTCTGAGTCTTGCTAATGCATCCTTCTTTATATAGTCCTTCAAGTACAGACAAGAAAAACAGTGTTCAATTTTGATCTTTAAATGAATATCCATCTCCTCAATTTAACACCATTTTCATTTAGTTTAAGGTGAAATTTCACAATGGACATTTAATTAGATAGCGAGGCATCTGTATTGATTTTTAACCTTTGAATCAGCAAAATAAGTTTCCTGGAAATGATTAAGTATATCTTCAAGTCAAGATAAATGATGGAAAATGCCTTGTTTTGTACCTGGAGGTGCTTGCTGGTGCATTACGATCCCAGTAAGAATGGCACTCAGGCTCTATAAGATACCATCACAAAACCTGTTTATTAGAGTTAACACTACAAGAAGACAACAATGTAGGTAACTGTGGTGGGCTGACCCAGGCTGGAGGCCAGGTGCCCCCCAAAGCCACTCTGTCACTGCCCTCCTCAGCTGGGCAGGGGTGAGAAAATACAATGAAAGGGTCTTGGGTCAAGATAAGGACAGGGAGAGATCACTCACCAGTTACTGTCACAGGCAAAACAGACTCCACTCTGGGAAATTAATTTAATTTATTACTAATCAATTCACAGTTGAGTAATGAGAAATAAAACTGAATCTTCAAACACCTTTCCCCACCCCTCCCTTCTTTCTGGGCTCAACTTCACTCCCCATTTTTCTCCCTCCTCCCCAGGAGCAGTACAAGGGGATGGGGAATGGGGGTTCTGGTCAGTTCATCACAGGTTGTCTCTGCCACTCCTTCCTCCTCAGGGGGAGGAGTCCTCACACTCTGCCTCTGCTCCAGCCTGGGGTCCCTCCCACAGGAGGCAGTCCTCCGCCAACTTCTCTAACATGTGTACTTCCCATGGGCTGCAGTTCTTCACAAACAGCGTGTGTCCCCCATGGGGTCACAAGTCACAGAATCATAGAATCATTAAGGTTGGAAGAGACCTCAAGGATCATCTAGTCCAACCATTCCCCCACCACCTATTACCCACTAAACCATGTCCCTAAGTACCACATCCAACCCTTCTTTAAACACCCCCAGGGATGGTGACTCCACCACCTCCCTGGGCAACCCGTTTCAATGCCCGACCACCCTTTCCAAGAAGAAATTTCTCCTAATCTCCAATCTGAAACTCCCCTGGCACAACTTGCAGCTGTTCCCCCTAGTCCTGTCACTAGTTATCTGCGAGAAGAGGCCGACCCCCAGCTCGCCACAACTTCCTTTGAGGTAGTTGTAGAGGGCAATAAGGTCTCCCCTCAGCCTCCTCTTCTCCAGACTAAACAAGCCCAGTTCCCTCAGCCGCTCCTCATAAGACCTGTGCTCCAGCCCCTTCACCAGCTTTGTTGCCCTTCTCTGGACACACTCCAGCACCTCAATGTCTTTCTTAAGGGGCCCAAAACTTGACACAGTACTCGAGGTGCGGCCTCACCAGGGCTGAATACAGGGGGACAATCACCTCCCTGCTCCTCCTGGCTACACTATTCCTGATAAATAGTCCTGCCAGCAAACCTTCTCTGGTATGGGCTCCTCTCTCCACAAGGCCCCAGGTCTTGCCAGGAGCTTGCTCCAACACATGCATCCCACAGGGTCACAGCCTCCTCTGGGGGTCTCCACCTGCTCCAGCGTGGGGTAAGTGTCTGCTGCACTGTGGACCTCCACGGGCAGTAAGGGGGACAGCCTACCTCACCATGGTTTTCTCCCTGTGCTGCAAGGGAATCTCTGCTTTGGCACCTGGAGCACCTCCCCCTCCTTCTTCACTGACTTGGGTGTCTACAAAGTTTCTCACATCTTCTCACTCCTCTCTCTGATTGTAAAAGCTGTCACTAGTTTTTTGGATTTTTTTTCCTTCTGAACTCTGTTATCGCAGAGGCACTACCACCGTGGGTGATGGGCTTGTCCTTGGCCAACAGAGGGTCTGTCTTGGAGCCGGCTGGCATGGGCTCTGTCAGACACAAAGGAAGCTTCTAGCATCTTCTCAGAGAAGCCACCCATGTGCGCTCCCCTCCTCCTACCCCTCAAAAAAACCCCAAACATTGCCACGCAAACCCAAAACAGTAACCTTATGTGCGTTTAGATGCTTGAAACTCTGAGTGGTGTAGCACCAAAAGGACCTCCAAATCCTGCACAGCACACCGTGCAGACCCCATCCATAGAAGAGATTCTCCCCTTTTGGTCCTTTGAGCTATGACTTGTTTTCTTACAAGGAAACAGCTCTATTCATCATTTCTACTGTTAAACAACAGGGATGTTCTCATGAGAACTTCTTGCTGCCCTGTTAGATAAAAGTGAGGCCAGTATTGTGGTTCGAACCCAGGACAGCCAGGCAGGTGGTGTCATCACCGATACTGAGCGGGAGCTGCCTGTTAAAGTCAGCCGGCTGCGTTTGTCCTGCAGCCAAAGTTTGTCCAGCACAGCACCCATCTGAGGTGCATGGTGGTGCCATGTACAATGGTTGAGCAGTTGGGACCACTACACCGCTCCATAATAATATTTTACTAAGTAAGTTATATTTTAAAAATTGCTAGGGGTGTGTTGATGTCTCTGAACCTTAACTTCAAGAGGCATTTTTATTTTTCTGTGTTGCAGGGATAATAGGATAAATCAGGTTCCAAATGGGAAACCCCGGGGAAGCTGCTTGAATTCCTTGTTAAGTCCACAAGCAATTTGTTAGGAAAATAAACCATAAGTGTTCTTAAATCATTTATTCAAATTCAAGGTGGTTTGTAAAGTTAAAGACTGCTGATAAATTGGTATCACAGAGCTGGTAAACCACATCATATATGGCCAACTTTGGTATAATTCCCGTGACATGAATGCGATTACTTTATTTTACATTTCAAACGCAAAAGAGAAAGAACCAGGCAAAGAAAGCAACTAAAATGAAGTGAACTGATTATTAAATTTTCATTTTTTTTCCTGGCTTTTAAAATTGCAGCAATGGGGACTCCTTCTTTGCCCTCCGATAACAAAACATCAGAAATAAAATTGTAGTATTTTGTGAAAAACAGTAGGTATGAACATATAATGGAGAATTAATGGAATATTTAGGAAATAAGGAGTAGAATGCAAAAGTAGTAGTGCAATGAATGTGTCCCATTTTGGAAAGAATGTGAACTGAACACTGTGAAGATGCACTTTAATCATACAAAGTACATTCCATTAGTTGTTTCTTCTCTAATAAAAATACATACCAGTGTGTATATCTATCTAAAATCACATAGACCCTCTCACCAGACCTTCTAGTACTGTGAGGTTCCCCCTTAATCATGTTTCGTGAACACTTATCTAAAATTTGTTGTAAGCACAAGAAGTTGTTCTTTATTGTATAGGAATAATTCAGATCACGTTCTCTCTCTCCATCATTTCACTCATGCAGAAGCAAGAGGGATGTGTATGTGGGGGCATTAATGCATTGTTGTTGTTTTCCACATTACTCACTCAAATCATAGAATCACAGAATATCCCATGTTGGAAGGGACCGATAAGGACCATCAAGTCCAGCTCCTGGCTCCACACAGGACCAGCCCAATCAGAGCAGATGACTGAGAGCGTTGTCCAGACGCTTCTTGAACTCAGCCAAGCTCGGTGCTGTGACCACTTCCCTGCGGAGCCTGTTCCAGTGCCCGACCACCCTCTGGGTGAAGAACCTTTTCCTGATCTTCAACCTGAACCTTCCCCTGTCACAGCTTCATGCCATTCCCTTGGGTTCTATCGCTGGTCACCAGAGGGAGAAGATCAGTGCCTGCCCCTTCGCCTCCCCTTTGTGAGGAAGCTGTAGGCCGCCATGAGGTCTTGCTCAGTCTCTTCTTCTCCAACCTGAACAAACCAAGGGACTTAAGCCTCTCCTCATACATCTTCCCCTCTAGAGCCTTCACCATCTTTGTTGCCCTCCTTTGAACACTCTCCTATAGTTTGATGCCCTTTTTTTACTGTGGCACCCAAAACTGCCCTCAGTACTCAACGTGAGGTTGCACCAGTGCGGTGCAGAGTGGGACAATCACCTCCCTAGACCTGCTGGCAACGCTGTGCTTGATGCACCCCAGGATATGTTTGGCCTTCCTGGCAGCCTGGGCACACTGTTGTAATGTAAATTACACTGACTTGTTATGTATTCTGCACAGAGTTCTGTATTGTGCTCCATCAACCCAATGATAAAAGCAAGAAGACCACTGATAACTGGCTCTAACACTTCTCTGTGTTTGACCTGGACATAGTGCATGTTTATTTCTTTTCTCTTTATTCTGTATATAGCTCATAAGCAAATAATTGTTTTTCCTTTTAATTTCTGCAGTGCTTTTAATAATATATTTGAGTTCTGATCAATAAAAAATAATATTTCTATAACCTTTATATACTGGAAAGAGGACTGGATAGTTCATTATTTTCTTCCCATAGCAAATTGCCAAACAGTATAGTAATGAGGCTACGCTACAGTATGAGAAAACACCAAAATGAAACTGTGCATGCCTTATAGAACCTTTTCCTGGGTAGAAGACAGGAATAATACGCCTTTCATAACTGACACTAGTGATTTTTCTGAATACTTTCTAGCATGCATGAGATTAAAATATGGTTGAAAACAGACTGAACACATACAAAAACCCGAATATATTAGAATAAAGTAGTGTTCTATGCTTATGCTTGGCTTTATGGGAAAAGGAATTAATAACATGTTCAAGATCAGATATGAAATAAAGGAATTAAAAAAGCATAAGCTCAAAATATATTTAGAATATAAATATGTAAAATCTGAAGTATTGTTTTTCACTTGTATTTAGGAAAAAAATAATTTATCTTCCTTTGGACTTGATCTGAATGTCTGTATTTGGGTCGAGGGACAGCATCAAAACCCCATTAATCCAGCCACTTCTTATCATAACATTTAGAAGGTTTTGGTGCTAGCACTGGAGAGATTCACCTCAGACACCTTTAAATATGTGAAAGATGATGTTTAAATCTGAGCTTTTCACCCTAGTTGCCTTTGCAGTCCACGGAAACTAACAGGCACCTTTAGAGAACATCTCATCTGGTCTATCGAGACCAGAGAGACGTGCCTTATCGAGATGCTGTGCATCACCCTCTGGAAGTGATTGTTTCTTTCTGTTGCCATCAGAAGGGGCCTGCAGAGACTAGTTGAGATTTAAACCTCCCAGTTAGAGTGGATGGATCTCTTTCCATGTTACCTATCTATCACTGCAGGAGTATGATGTTGAAGCGTTCTGTGGAGATCACAAGCTATTTAGAAATCAAAGAGCTGTTGACACAATGACAGAGCTTGGGTTTTTAATAGATACAGAAGGGGAAGGAGATAAACGGAGCCTTCTGCCTTCTATACCCACTTCCTTCCCTGTTGTACAGGGCTGAAGAGTATTAGTCATAGAGATTGCCTCCTGAACAAATTATCTCCCTTATTTCACTGGCCAAGGAGATAAAAGGGAACATTTTGGTCTTCTATATGCTGTAAGCAGCTGGCAGCCTCAGGAGGCACTTTTTGTCTCCAATATATTGTTTCTAAAGTTTCATGTGAGTATTACATACTGTCTACAATATGTACCAAGGAGAATTTTTTTATATATATGTAATATAGATACACATATTACATTAAAAAACTATTTTAAACTTTAACATTAACATCTTGGTATCTGGAATTTTAAATAATTTTATGCAGAACTAGACATGTATTTCTGTATCACAAACAAAACTAGCTGTGTGAGAAATTTCATGAGGAAAATCTCCTCAGTTTTGCCTAGCTAATTTGGTATTTTGGAATTGTTTGTTAGGTTATATAATTACTGTGGCAAGTAATTATTAACACATTTAAAGTGCCCATGTAGGAAAGTGTAGTTTAACATTCTAACCTTGTTTCCTATTTGTGTGATAAAAACTGGTAGAAATAGTAGTTATTTGGTTCCATTTGCAAGAGTAAAATGATTTGGAGTATATTCTGGGTTTAAGATTCAATCCATAAATAGGATATAAAAGACCAATAGGTATGTAATGATTGTTTTAATTAATGATACTATGATGTTGGCAAGGTCGTCTGTTTAATAGTTACTTTTAAACTTCCAAATACCTTCAATCAGTGTCATACCTGTCCATAAAATTGTCTTGCCCATGATTAGTAACCCTTCTGAAACACTTTCAAATGGAGGTCTATGTACAGCCTCCTTATTAACAGCAGAATACCAGTGTAACAAACTCATGCTAACTAATAAAAAAAATTGCATCAGATTAAGTTCTGGACTAGCAAAGCTCAAAATATTAAAGTCATGGTGAACTTAATGAGCTGCAAATAGAAAAATCTGTGTATTCTATTAACTACTTTCAGAACAACATGCAAACAATTCTTCACAGAACACCAGAAGTAACATGGGCAGAAGGAAAGCTCTAATGTCCTTGGATGACCTGTGTGGTTATTTGTACCGTTAAAGTCACTCTGCCTGAAATTTCCAGCACTTTGCTGTTATCCAATACCTATCACAGAAAGTGATCTGGCTTTACCTGTTGCCAACCGTCTCATGTTTCTGTCTTCTTTGAATTTTAGAATGAGGTAAGGTGTCTAGGAAAATTCTGCAGCTGTTATCTACAAATTTTCTCAGATTCTTTCAGAGGCCTTTAGGCACCTGCCTATTCTTCTGGATGTTGTGTCTTCATAGACACATAGTCTTCAATGTCTTCATAGACATTTTTCTTGAAGTGACAACATTAAGCAGGAAAGATGTGTTCTTGACACCATTTGACATTGTGTTAAACCACTTGCTTAAGCCTTGGTTTAGTTTGAGCATGCGATCTTAACTGGGTGTAAAATTTAAAGCCTTACTTATGTTAATTATTTTTGGCATATTATTATATCCCATTGTGTTCTGCAATGGATTACAATTAAAGCAATGGCATGCATTTTCAAAATCTAATAAATTTATGGTAAGAGCTTTTTGCTATTTCCTTCCCTCTATGGTAATTGTATTTAGAATTGACAATCTGGTAAATGTATGGTCTTCTGAAGAAGAACACTGCCTGCTATTTTGGCTACCACAGGTTCAACCCGACCCATTTTTAATTTCAATAAGATAAAATGTCAGTACACTTCATCAGTCAAACTCATTGTTAATGTTTATTAAGTTATTGCTATTCGTTTTGTTTTTAATGTGTTTTGGTTTTTTGTTTGTTTGTTTTTAAATTGAAAGGTATGTTATTAATTACTGAGTCAAACTTTCTTCCTTCATAATGTATTGAAAAATGTTTTTTAAGAGGGGTTTTGTCGTATTTATATATGCAGTGATGATGTTTTCATCAGAAAATATTCTTTGTGTTAAGTCTTCAAGTATGCTGTCGCTTCATTTGTATTATGCTGGGTATTCTAGTGTCATGTTTGTGAAATTAATTTATGATTTTCAGCTTTTCTTGTGATTGTGGTCTTTCCAAGACTTGTTAAGAGTTCATCAGTTGCTATTCTATTCTTTTTTGTCTGAGTTGAAGAAAGCTTTTCAAAGTTTTGGTGAAAAGAGTTTTTGAAGCAATGACTTGTTTATTGATGAATCCTTATATCACATTGGTTTTATAGTTTTTTGATTTCCCTGTTATTTCTCAAAGTTAAAAAGAAAAATTAAAAAAGATGCATGACAAATTTCTGTGTTCTCTTATTTTTGCAAGTTTTAGATCTTCTTATTGGGAACACTGTTGTAATCTATGATAATGTCATGCTAATTCTAATCCATATCACGCTAATGGTGATTTCGTTGAATCCAAATGCTGTAGCTCTCTGAATTATTCTTTAGTATCTTTGACAATTGCATTTGCTTTATATCAGCTCTCTATTATTGTGAAAAAATTATTTTTCTTGAGTTAGATTTTTAATCGTATTGCACATAAATTAACATCACCTCCAGATGTTCTGAGGGACAGGTTTAATTTTTCTTCGAGTGTCTAGAGCACTATCACTTTTCTTGAGAATCCTGATTATTTTGAGAAGAACGTGTGGGAAGGATGCTCTTCCAACTCTAAGCCTGATGCTTAGCCACAATTTCATTAGCAGTCTACTATTTTGATTTTGAAAATGTGTGTATATTTTCCTTTTATTTATATTTATCGGTTTATCAACAAAAGTTCCTCATTGCTGGCCTACATGTTCTTGGCAATTTCGTCAGTCCAAGTTTGTAGGCAATTGTAGAATTAATCTTTGATCTCAACTATGTGTCATCCCTTACTGGATAACATTGTATAATTACTGTTTTCATGTTGTGTATTTAAAACCTGGCTCAGAGCAATTGCTATTAATTGACATTTGGTCTATCAGCATTTTTTTTCTGCTTTAGAAGTCATAATTAATGCTACTAGCTTTGAGTGCTAATCCTCTGGCCTCCTTGAATATTTTATGACTCTGATTTTCTTCTTAAATTGCTTTTTGTCTGCTCCTGGCCATTGATGTGTGCTTATAGCAGTGATTTAAGAGTATATTCATCCAATTCTTTTAGCAGCAGCAGCATTGTATTGTTCCAGTTACGGTTGCTGTTCCAGAAATCTACTTTCACAGTTTGTTACACCTTAATAAAGAGCTTTTTGGGGCCCTGGCATTCCAATCCACAATGCTTGTCAAGAAGAGTATGTTGTTTGTTATGCATTATTTGAAAGAGTTAACTTGTTACATTTCTGTAACTTTATTTTTTTTTCCTTATATATGGCCAGTAGCACAATTAATTTGGATGGCCAATGCATTATTTTTAACTTTACCTAAGATCTGTTCAGCTCTATCAAGAGATAGAACTACTATAGGCAAAACTAGAATTCTTATTACGATTCCCAAGAGAGTATGTCCAGAGAAGAAATGCATTGTTAGATTTTGAAGTATTTCTGAAAGATCATGACAGTTTTTTTCTTTTCTTATTTTTCTACCCTTTACTGTCCTGTGATTTTATCTGTGCTTTATCTTAACCTCTTCAAAATCAGTGCCTGGTGCAGCTGCATTGCCTTTTCAGCTCCCCAGCCCTGCTGCCAGCTAGGTATCTGTTTGGTATCTAGCTCAACTGCTCTAGCTTTTGTACTGTTATCTGCTGAATAGCGAGGTCATGGCTTCTTTGCTCCAGACTTGTCTTGCAAATACATTTGCAGAATTCCCTATTTCTGGAATTGCTACTACACTGAGAAAAAAATAGGCAAAAATAAATAATGTTTCTGGTTTTCTACTGTATTACGAAGCAATTGCAGGGATTGAATGCCAGTCTGTACCTGATAGCCCTCACATGTGACTAGTTAAATGATGAACTTTACAAGTCCGCTATTTTTTGTAACGTGACAAAAAAGTGGTGTGGCTAACCATGGTCATCAAGTCACCTGAACCAGCATGTCAACTCAGCCATTTCTCTTACTAGTGTCATCTCAGATGATTATCTCATTTAACAAGAAAAGGCTGGAAAGGAAGGAATTTATAGAAAAATGCAGACATTCTGTACACATAAGTACTTCAGATACCATATGTCTTATATTTTCTAGGTTTGGAAAAATAAAAAAGCTGTGTTACTTGATTTGTTTATGGTCAATGTTTTAAAGTTACTTACTATTCCATACTAATTGGAATAGTCTGTTGGAACAGACTGCCCAGAGAGGTGGTTGAGTCTCCATTCCTGGAGACATTCAAAAAACGTGTGGACGTGACACTCCAGGACATGATCTAGTAGGCATGGTGGTGTTAGGTTGACGTTTGGACTTAATGATCTCAGAGGTCCTTTCCAACCTTAGTGATTCTATGATTCTATGATTCTAATTTTCATACTGAAGGCCTGGAAAATTGTTAAACAAATTCTTCCCAAACTGTGCTGCAGAGAGGGTCTATCTTCTGACACAGCTTTGTAATAAAGTGGATGTTAATAATCCTACAATACTTTTTCACTGTTGACTAAACTGAATATTTGGATACTCTTTCTAATTAAAATTTCTCAACTGGCATATTTAAGAAGGATTAAAAGAACAAATAACTTGTCAAATACAGTGAGTTCTAAAGACTTTAACTTCTGTTCTGATAGAAGTTGTGCCTCTTCTAGTCCCTAATGATGTCATATTTATGCATTTCTTGAGAAGCTCTGTGAGAAAAAAAAGATGGTTGTGTTTAAATGAAATGCAGATGAAATAAGATCAAAAGAAAGGTTTTGAGTAATCGAAAAGAAATATAATATATAACATGTTGTCATTTTTGTACAAAGGTAAGAGAATTTAAACAATGTGATTTTTCTTTTTTGCTTATTTTTCAAAGGAGAATGATGAAGAGATGTTGTCCTACTTTAATGTCCAATTTTACCTGCTGGATCTGTATGCTAAGCACAGTAACCTGGGACAGGGCTGTCTTTAACACACGAGTTATTCAAACTTATGTAACAAGATGCCCATATCTGCAAGCTCATGCATCTATCATCTAGTCTAGCACAGAGGTAACAATCCTTTCCTTAATGATCCTGCTTCGCTAATTCCACACATTGCATCAGGAACCTCAGGGTGGTACTGGATTGAGCTCCAGGAAAAAGGGGCCTAAAATAGAAGTGTACATCTTAAGTTCACTAATTTAATTGGATTTCCCACTTTTTATGTTTGAATGCGAGCTAAGTCATACCCTGACAGTTTGAAAGTAATGTAAAATGGGAGTTCAATAAAGGCTTTTTCCTCTTGGCCACCAACTTTTATAGAAACCCTGTTTCTCAAGTATTTTCCATTTTGCTTGTTCATGTCTCAGATTAGACAATCCCAATAGTGAAACAGAAATAAAAATGTCAACATTTTAAAAGCCTGAGCTCTTATGAGATACATAGGTTTATATTTTGTGGTGCTAAAATGTTGAAACCAGCCAGGTAGTTTTATTGCCCTCTTCTTGGGGACAAATAAATCAATAAGGAGAGCACTTATAAAAGCACTTCAAAGCAGGTAAGATCATAAAAAAGTGGATAGCTAGTTTTAGCATTTTATTTATTTTACGATAAACTTTTAATGGTTTCTGTTGGTTTAAGTTATTTTGAAAAGTACTCATTTCACTCATATCCCTGTTTGTTATTTTAGTTTAGTGACCTGATCATATGAAGAATGGAAATAAGAACTACCAATTTAACAGTTTTTAAGAGGAAATATGACTCACAAAGACAAAACATGTAGCATTTGCACGTGCACACCAACAGAAAGAAATAGAAGAGAACCTTGTGCGGAAGAGAGCCCTCCATCTATTTTATAATAAATTATATCTTTCCTGAAAAACTTTCCAATCTGCAGCAATTGGATGGGTTAATCACTTCTGATCTAGGGGCACCTACTGACATGATTAATGTGACTGTGTTTTAGCAGCGCTAGAAAATGCACCGTGAAGAAAGTATATACATTCTGAGTGGTGTTGACTTAGGTTGTTTACCATTTCAATCCATTAGTAGGGGTTTTTTTCTAATTATGTTGTGCATAATATTAAATACTCTAATTACTTGCTGAAATAGCTAGCTGAACATTACTTCATAAAATCTAACACGTACAGTGTCTAATGTGTGTAACTATCTTGGAGACTTAATTGTGTATATCTGGAGAAGTAGAAGTGGATACTTTATTTAAATATGGAAAGAGTACTAGTAATTCGTATGCATTCCAAACACATGTTCTTGCTTATGAAAATGTAGGATAGTTGTGGTGTGAGGAGCCATAACTTGATGTGTTGCAAACCTGCTTCCTCTAGGGTCACCAAATCTACCCATGTTGTAAGAGTTTTGAAAAGATTCTCTGTGCTATGTCTTGTCTTTGTAATTGTTTCATGCTGGATGTCAAGCAGACAAGTCTGATGTTACAGTAGAAGCCTTCATGACAAGGCAAATTAAAAATCTAATTGGAGATGCTTATAGACACCCAAGGTCCTCATCAGTTTACAGGTTTTGAAAGCTTTGTTTAAGTAGTGGCTGACCTGAATCCTTTTCTCTGTTCAGCAGACTCTGACATCCTCAAAGAAACAAAATTTAACAAATAAATTATCAAGACATGGGACAATAGTCTCTAACAGATTTCTTGCACAGTATTCCAATTCCCATTGAAAAAAATATAGATTTGGTTTGCATATTTTTTTTAAGACCAAAAGAAGATATTTGTTGAAGATGAAATAGGAATAATTCATGCAAAACCCCACAACTAACTAGTACTTGTAATTAAAGAACTTTAGAGTTCACTGCTAACAACTGAACAAGCCTGTTTGATCTCCAGAACATAGGTCTTATGAGGCTTTTTCCTTTCAAAAATCTGTGGTTTTTTTTCTCAGAGGTAGATAAGCCTCAAGATATCTGTGAGTATAACCTACTGTTCTTAAAATGTGGCTTGCTATGAACTTACTGGTTGCTGGATGGTTGAAGAAACAGATAGATCTCATTTAGCAAAAGATTATTCAAAGACAAGGAAGAGGACCATCAAAATTTGCTAAGGACTAATTTGGTCCTGATTAGTGTAAATATCCTGAGATGGAGTAAATCAGAAAATTGAAATTGAAATAATTGTTCAAGATGTGATCTTCCTCTTTTAAGCTTCTCCATTATGCTGTATCCTAACTATTTTATGGTTTGTGTCCTAGTGGATGGGATGACTTCATGGTACCTTGCTTGGACGTAATGTTTTTCATACAGAAGTCCAGATTCCTCTTTGTTATTTTGATCAAGTTAGCAAAAAACTATAAAAAGCAAATCATTGTTCTCAATCTACAGTCACGTTCCATTAAAGGTTAAGGGAATCAGAACCCATGGAATGATTACTACCAAGATATGTACTCTCACAATGAAAATACCTGCAGTGCATAGAGCCACAGCAAGCCAGAAATAAAAGTGACCTTTTTATTAGTGTTGCCAAGGGTAACATTTCAAAAAACTCACAGCAGGAACCTAAATGATCACATATTGCATTATTGGGGAATTCAAATATTATGGTCCAACTCCCTACAACATGAAGATAGGTTTTATCAAATGAATCAGTTTCCTGTTTCTTTTTTTGAACTCTCTCTTTGCTTTTGCCTAGCAGCCTGCCACATTCTCAGCACCAAAAATTGCTATATTTTTTGCTGAAAATGCTTTTTTCCTGCTTTTCTAATACTGATCAAAATTAATAGCTTACCCTTAGTTAGTCTTATTTTCCAATGTTTAATTAGATAACAATCATTGTTTCTTTCAATATTACAAAATCAAGTGACAGATTCTGCAACTGGGAAGGGGCAGCCCTGGCTGTACTTACAGACTGGGCAATGAGATGCTGAAGAGCATCCAAGTTGAAAGGAACTTGGAGGTCTTGGTTGACAGCAAGATGAACATGAGCCAACAGTGTGCCCAGGCTGCCAGGAAGGCCAGATGTATCCTGGGGTGCATCAAGCACGGCATTGCCAGCTGGTCTAGGGAGGTGATTGTCCCACTCTACACTGCGCTGGTGCAACCTCACCTCGAGTACTGTGGGCAGTTTTGGGTGCCAGAGTACAAAAAGGACATAAAACTATAGGAGAGTGTCCAGAGGAGGGCAACAAAGATGGTGAAGGATCTGGAGGGGAAGACATATGAGGAGAGGTTGAAGGCCCTTGGTTTGTTCAGTCTGCAGAAGAGGAGACTGAGGGGAGACTTCATGGTGGCCTACAGCTTCCTCATGAAGAGGACCGAAGGGGCAGGGACTGATCTCTCTCTGGTGACCAGCGACAGAACCTGAGGCAAAGGCATGCAGCTGCGACAGGGAGGTTCAGGTTGGAGATCTAAAAAAAAATTCTTCACTGAGAGGGTGGTGAGGCCCTGGAACAGGCTCCCCAGGGAAGTGGTCACAGCACCGAACTGGACTGAGTTCAAGGAGTGTCTGGACAGTTCTGATTGGGCTGATCCTGTGTGGAGCCAGGAATTGAACTGGATAATCCTTGTGGGTCCCTTCCAACTCAGGATATTCTGTGATTCTACAGCCTTCAAACTTGCTTTAATCTGATTTAGAAATGCTTTCAGAATGAGTTCTGATGGCACAAAAATGGGATTGTCCAAATATCTTTGACATGTACTTTACATTTGTGTGTCCTAGGAAGAGTCCCAATGTGTGCCAGAGCTGTTTGCCAGTACGTGTTGCCTTGTCTTTGAAGTAAACATGTTTTCTGACTGGCTTATAAACAACTATTTTGGAAAATATGAATATACTCACTATTTCAAGATTATACAAGATTTGTATCTATAGTCTTGCTTCTTGCATGTATAGAAAGATGATAAAGAAACATGAAGAAACTGTAAAAGTCAACTGACTGCCTTCTGGATAGGAGTGATCTTTTGAACTTCTCTTTCCTCCACTAAAAAAGGAGAATGTGAATAGTTAAAGAAAGAAGGTCTAGGCAACGCTCTCAGAAATGTTGCAAACTGTTCTCACCTACGTTATTTTTTTCAGACTGAGTTGAATGGGATCACAACTAGCATTTTTTAAAACAGAGTAGTGATCAGGGATGTGACTAACAAGAGTTGTGTTTCTGTGTTTTTTATCCCAGAAAAGGGAAGCCTTTACATGCTACATATACGTTTTCTGGAGAACAGATGTCGGACCTGCTAGAAAGCTGTGTGGAGGAAAAGGACCTGGGGGTGTTGTTTGACGCTCGGCTGGACATGAGCCAGCAGTGTGCCCAGGTGGCCAAGAAGGCCAATGGCATCCTGGCCTGTATCAGGAATAGTGTGGCCAGCAGGAGCAGGGAGGTGATCGTCCTCCTGTGCTCAGCCCTGGTGAGGCCACACCTCGAGTACTGTGTCCAGTTTTGGGCCCCTCACCACAAGAAAGACATCGAAGCCCTGGAGTGTGTCCAGAGAAGGGCAATGAAACTGGTGAAGGGGCTGGAGCACAGGTCTTATGAGGAGCGGCTGAGGGAACTGGGCTTGTTTAGTCTGGAGAAAAGGAGGCTCAGGGCAGACCTTATTGCCCTCTACAACTACCTGAAAGGAAGTTGTGGCAAGCTGGGGGTTGGCCTCTTCTCGCAGATAACTAGTGACAGGACAAGGGGGGATGGCTGCAAGTTGTGCCAGCGGACGTTTAGTTTGGAGATGAGGAGAAATTTCTTCTTGGAAAGGGTGGTCGGGCATTGGAAGGGGTTGCCCAGGGAGGTGGTGGAGTCACCGTCCCTGAGGGTGTTTAAAGAAGGGTTGGATGTGGTACTTAGGGACATGGTTTAGTGGATAATAGGTGGTCGGGGGATGGTTGGACTAGATGATCCTTGAGGTGTCTTCCAATCTTAATG
Organism: Psophia crepitans; assembly: GCA_013399095.1. Lineage (NCBI taxonomy): Eukaryota > Metazoa > Chordata > Aves > Gruiformes > Psophiidae > Psophia > Psophia crepitans. The sequence goes on along the minus strand of VWZZ01007274.1, from coordinate 84,383 downwards.
ATTCTATGATTTTATAATTCTATAGAAGTTTCCCAAAGGAAAAAAAAAGATGATGTGAATAACTGCCTCAAGATCATGCCTGTGTTGTCTGTAGAGGTGCAAGCCAGTTCTTCCTCCATCCCTAAAGCTGGTCTTCCCAGTTTTGGAAGCCTGTTGCCACATTCTGAGATGGAACTGAATTTATATTATGGATAAATGGTTTGGGCTTGAGAACTGAGATCCCCTGTAAGTAGTAAGCAATTGTAAATAAAAGTGTGAGTGCATGGCCTCATCATTATCATTCCTGTGATCTTTGTGTTTCTTAGTTATGTAGTAGGGAGTGATTTATTTAAAAATAATTGCCGAAAAAGTTGTATAGATTTGGGGATGGACCTAGATGATCCTTGTGGTCCCTTCTGACCCAAACCATTCTATGATTCAATGATTTGGATAAACACAATCAGTCTTGTGCTCTAGCACAAAATTTTCCATTCTCTTTCAACTTAGCGTTTCAAATTGTTTTTGAAGGATGACGGTTAGTTTTTAATATATATATACTAAAAATCATATTTTAATAAAATTTTTTACCAATACTCTAAATATTCTGCTAATTTCTTAAAGCAGGATAGCATACACTGTGTCAAATCTTTTCTATATATCTATTATGTTCTATAAAGTTACATTTATGAACCAAACTTGTAATTGCACCTAAGGATGAAAACAGTTTTGCTCGACAAGTTCTTTCTTCCATAAAATCATTCTGACTGACGTTAGAGTTATTTTTGTCCTTTGGCTGGATTTGAGATCTGATCAAGTTGCTAGGCTTGGCAGAATAACTACTCCTTTGCTACTTAGGACATCCTATCCACCTTCTTCTATTATCAGTTTCTTCATTAATATTAGTAATTCTATTTTGGTGTTTTGGATTTTTATAAATTTGATAAGAATTCATTGGCTTAGTAAAACACAATATTTTTAGTAATAAACACTCACTGTCCAGTCATTTCCTTGAACAATTATGAAGGATATTAAGGCAAATAACACAAACCAATTGATTAATAAGTGGCTATTCTTCATGTATGTGTTTAATAGTCTTCCTGGTTAATATCTGTTTAATATGAATATTCTTTCTATGTTATTATTTACTATTTTATTATGTATGTCCTCAGAGACAGTGGCTGGTCTTTGGGAGAGGACTTGGATTGATGACATAAGAAGCCCAGTGTCCTGCACAGGCCTTAGGCCTGTGACACAGGCATTCTGTCTGCATCCCTGTTTGTCCTGGACCTTGGATGTATGTCATAGCCTTCTCTCTAGGTCTTTCTGTGACTCGGTCTGCTGTTTTTTTCTGACTGAACTTTCTGGATGAATCCTGGACCACATTTCTTGGTTGATTGTGTCTGAGGTGTACTGCATTGGTGAAGAAATGTCTTATTGTCACCATGTTGCCCTGGTCATATCTTGAAGGACTGTGTCCTGGTCAGTGAGAGCACAGCTCTGACCCTCAGCTCCTGCATTGCTCACCCTCACGGAGCAGCCCTGCTCTTGCTTCCCTATGCCACCACCATCCATGAAATCCATATCTGGGGGAAAGACAACTGACACCACGTCTAGTGCTTAAGCAATAAAAAGCATTTTTAAGAGAACTCGGTTAGTCTACAGCATTAGTGCATAGAGCAACTTTAGAAGATATAAAAAGAAAAAGTATATTCCATGGAAAGGTAATGTCTTTCATAGCTGAGATTCAAAATAGAAAAGAAATTGGGTGGATATATTTGTTTATTGATATATTTGATTTCTACGGTTAAGTGTGGTTGTCCATGACACTGTGTTAACTGGTAATTCACAACCCCACCCCCCCCAGAAAGAAATGTACTGAAGAGATCTAGATGTTGGTGTAATTATTGTTATTTTCTCATTTCTAGAACAGCAGTCATGTCTAGAATCCCTCATTGGGGTCATGAACATGAAGTTCTGGGCAATGCTCTGTGAATGAAAGAGTTTCTCATCTGTTTATAGAAGGTACAGAAGTGTCCAATGTGTAAAGAATGAAAGCTGCTTCCTCGAGGTCACTTCAGATGAAAGTCCGATGAAAAGACTACAGAATTTGTTAAAGTTGTGCTTTATCCACTGGGCCACGTTGCTTCCCTTGGAAATGCATTGGAAGTATAGAACCACAGTAGCGTGGGAAACAAGAAAATGAAGTTATTTAGCTGGTGGTTGCTTTAAAAGCATTTGAAATACATTAGTGACAGAACTGGGTTTAAAAGCATCAGTTTCTGTTTTACCTGCAGCATTTGCACAATCAGTGCTTGTCTGCCTGGATAATTAAAGAAGTGTTAATGGTACCAATTAAGAAGTGAGAATGTGATTTATTGCTCTTTGTTACTTTCCAGGTCAGAGGAGATGCAATAGGAAAATACATATCCAGCAATCTAAAGACAGTTTAAACTGAAATGGTTCTTTGCAATTTAGGCATTTAATTAAAAGCTTTAAAGTTTAATTAAAAAGTTAAATCATTTGTCTATTTCTGTGAAAAAAAACAACCCACTGCTTTTGTGTTTGGATCAATTATATAACATAAAGCACAGTGAGATAAGTATACTATTTTCTGGTCTGAAGTTATAGCATTTTTCATGCATAACAGCACAACACATAAAAATGTATTCAAGGTACTAAAAGCAAATAGATATATTGTTCTATTAAGCATAATATGAGAGTAAGTTTTAATCTAAAAGGATATTTTTTCTTTATTTTTGGGATGGTTCAGAGACAGACTTTTTTAGCATGGTGAAAATAATGAAGAGGAAAAACTAAGTCTTTTCTATTATACTTTAAACTTTCAAAATAACAAGCATTTGCATTTCTATAGTGGCAATAAACATTAAGCCAAACATCAGAGAAGAATACTAAAGAATGAGATGTCAGTGGGAGTTGTTTAATTAACAGTGTTTCTGAGGTCATATTTTAAACAATATTAAGTAGTAGGATTTAAAATTCAAAAATATGTTATTTCATCTCATATCTTACACCTACCTTTTCAAAAGGGTTGGCAAAGAGGGTAACAGACTTGTGAATGTCTCGGAAATTCATAAATGCTCAGAACAAATACAGCTGGGAGTAGAAGTAAATAAACTGTGGCTAGAAGCAAATAAATGACTACTCAACACTCCCCTTTGAAAAGAACAGGAGCTGCTAGATATTAAAAATAATTCTGTTCTTTAGGCATATAAATAAGAATGAAGTACTTGCAAACTTTTTTTTCTATGTCAGTGTAGAACTGTTTGTTTTGGTAAATACCCTTGCTGATGCCACCTGCTCATGGAGATTGGACTCTTAACCTGAGCGGTGTAATTAAAACGTCTGATAGAGTGCCTAGTCATCAAAATAGGGACCACTCCTGGCAGGCAGCATGGACATGATCGATCAGATTTAGTTTCTTCTACTCTACGTAATCCTCCAGCACTATCCCACCAGGCTGTGTGCTCCTAGACTGTCTTGCAGCCTCATGCCATAACTTTCATCTTACGGAATCATTAATTTGATCAGTTGTCACACAACCTTCATGTAAGTTCAGATATTTTGAATTGACACCCTCTCATCCACCCCCAATAATAACAATAATGTATCCTGGTCACAAAGACTCCAGAAAGGATTTAGTGGAGACTGAAGGCCAAATGTGATGTAGACAGGCTGTGCCACTGGCAGGGTCAGAGATCAGTCCCCTGAGGATACACATCACTGGTGAGATTCAGGAACACTGTCCTAAAGATTTACATCTGATTCCTGCTATTTCCACAGTCTTTTATATACGATATCAGAAGTTGCTTCATCCATCTCTTTCTCTACTTGAATTCTTTATTTTCTTGCTGTCTAGCTAGAGTACCTTAGGACTATTTGAAAAAACTGTCATACCTGAAAATAGGCAGCTGCTCTGTGAGCATCTTAAACTCAGTCTAATGTGATTTTTTTGTTAATAGGTGGGACATGTGATAAAGTTCCCCAAGTAGAGGCTTCTGCATTTGTGTGGGCCCAATTTCTCCATTTATAAAATAGGATAATTCCCTTTTACCTTCTTCAAATGACATTATGAAAATGTACCTTTACCAGTAAAGAACTCTATGTAGTATCATTCAGAAATGTAGAAGCATTTGACAATAATTTTTTTTTTCAGAGCAAGGCTTGAGTCATCTGCAGGAATATGGCAAGGCAGTGTATATACACAAATGGTTCAAGAACAATGAATTAAGTAATCACTGATAAAGGTTGGGAGAAAAAGAAGTTCGGTATGAAAGTCTATGCCAAAATAATGCATGTACATAAATTGGTTGAATTAGGACTTCAAACAACAACATTAATTGTGACATATCCTAATTTTTAAATAAAGATTTTTAACCATTAGAACATTTCCAAATGTAATTTTAAGAACATAAAATACATGTTTCCTACTTTTATTAGAGAGTAACACAGGTATTTTTTTCATGGTCTTTTTAATTTTTGTATTGTTCAGGCTCAGTATAGAAGAAACATCATATAAATTGCATTGAGTGTGCGTACGTTAACTTGTAGAATATAATTATTCGGCTCTACTTCAAAAGATTGATAGTTCTACACTAGTGGAAATAAGGGGTAATCAATGCCAATGACGACTTTTATATGCAAAAGAACAGAAACTACTCAGATATTGTTGGCTATGAAATACCACAAATAGACCGTAAAATGTATATTGTATGTGCTGTGACAATAGTTCTCTTGTCTGAAGGTAGCTGTAAAAATTTGAAACAAGTCTTACTATGTGTAAACTATAAAAATGAGACTGGATTTATATAGCAGTTCAAGAGTGTGTACATTTATAGATACTATAACAGAAACATATATGGGGTAAAATGAATCACCTGTTTAATTTTATCTACTGTCAACATTGAGATTAAAGTGTTGATTTAAAATATTCATCTTCCCTGTAAAATCTGTGACTAAATGACTGCAGTTATGTTTCATATATGCCTAATCCTAATTTTTCTGCCTTTTTTGAAGCAGGTTAATTATATTCACGGACCTTTGTCGCATTATTCACTTGGAAGACCTTGATTATTCATTACACATCAGCATTTCATAACTCAACATCCGAGATAAGCACTGAACTCAAAAGTGAGATGACATTATTAAGTCTGAAAGCTCTAAAAATATATGTGAATCATAATACGAGGTTTTTCTTAGTTAGAAATAACTTATCCAGCATCAAGGTAGACTTTGATTGTGTTCTATTGTGTAGTGCGAAACTTGTTTTGCATATAGAGATCTCATGGCAGAGCTGATAGTGAAAACAATGCTGGGGATATCAATGTACAGATTATTTTCCCAGGAGTTAAATTCAAGAGAACTTTTCTCAATTTATCAATAACCCAAACTAAATATGTTTGGATACAATCATGGAGAGCATTCTATAGGTTAAACACTTTCTTTGTCTGCATGGTATTCTACAGACTTTTGTATAGAAAAATTTAGTCCAGGGAAGCTGAGAGTTCCTTTCTGTTAGATAAACAGCTAATAGCTAGGTAAAAAATGACCGTGCCTGGATCTCTGTGTAGAAAATAGACTGCCAGTTTTCCCATTCCATATAACAGTTTATGGACTTGTCAGGCTATATGCTAAACACTGGGGAACAAAAAAAAAGCTGGTGTCAATAAGCAACTCACTAAACTTCTAGCTACCAGATTGACCACAGTAATTTCTTTATTGTCATCATCTGTGTGAAATGTTGCTGGTGTTTCACCATCTCTGTTGATCTCATACCTTTATGTTCAGACAGTAGTATGAGTATATTTCTCCAATTTCTCTTCTAAAGAGCAGAAGCCTTGAACTCTGCTGCTGCACTGAAAGAAGTCAGACATGTGGATGTTGGCACTTTAACCTATTTATTCCAGGGTTGGCCCTGGAAGAGTTTACCTTCTATTCAATATTATATTGATTGCTCCAAAGTTAAAATGTGCTCATTTAACTTTAACTAAGGAATTAAAAATTAGCTTAGTAATGGATGTCCCTTTATTGGATGTAGATGGCAAGTAGTTAATGTAAAACTGTTGTACTAGTGCTGTCATATTGTGGGGCTACCTGCCTACTAGCCCAGACTAAAAGACTCCACGTGATGGATGTGAAAGTTGGAGGCAGTCTTGGCTGCAATGACAGTGAGATGATGAAATTCAGGACCCTGTGTGGAAGGAGCAGGGCAGTAAGTAGAATTACAACCCTGGCCTTCAGAAGAGCTAACTGGCCTCTTCAAAGACCTGCTTGGAAGAATCCTGTGGGTTAGGGCTATAGAATAGAATAGAATCATTAAGGTTGGAAGAGACCTCAAGGTTCATCTAGTCCAACCATCCCCCCACCACCTATTACCCACTAAACCACATCCCTAAGTACCACATCTAACCTTTCCTTAAACACCCTCAGGGA
>VWZZ01007274.1:0-76227 GCA_013399095.1 Psophia crepitans | reverse complement strand
AGCAAAGGCCTTGGCTCTGTGTGAGCATCGCTCAGCAACAGCAAAAACATCTCTGCACTATCAGCGCTGCTTCCAGCACAAACCCAAAACATAGCCCCATACTGGCTGCTGTGAAGAAATTTAACTCTCTCTCAGCTGAAACCAGGACAGGAGGATAGGGTTAAGAGAACATGTAGGCAAGCTTGACAACCACAAACCTACGGGTCCTGATGGGATACATCCATGAACACTCAGAGAGCTGGCAGACATTATTGCTAGGCCACTCTCAATCATCTTTGAAAGGTCATGGAGAACAGGAGAGGTGCCTGAGGGCTGGAGGAAAGCCAGTGTCACTCTGGTCTTCAAAAAGGGCAAGAAGGAGGACCAGGGAAACTACAGGCAAGTCAGCCTCAGCTCCATCCCCGGAGGGGATTATCTGGGGGTTATCAATAAGCATGTAGAGGAGACGAAGGTTATGAGGAGTGGTCAACATGATTCACCAAGGGGAAATCATGCCTGACCAATCTGTTAGCCTTCTATGATGGCATGACCAGCAGGGTGGATGAAGGGAGAACAGTGGACATTGTCTACCTTGACTTCAGCAAGGCTTTTGACAATGTCTCTCATAGCATCCACGTTAGCAAGCTTAGGAAATGTGCGTTGGATAAGTGGACAGGGAGGTGGGTAGAATTCAGCTCTGCTGAATGGTAAAGCTCAGAGGGTTGTAATAAGCAGTGCAGAGTCTAGTTGGAGGCCTGTAGTGAGTGGTGTGCCCCAGGGGTCAGTGCTTGGTCAGATCTTATTCAACATATTCATGAATGACCTGGACAACGGGACAGAGTGTATCCTCAGCAAATTTGCTGTCAGTGATGAACTGTGAGGAGTGGCTGACACACAGGAAGGCTGTGCTGCATTTTATCAAGATCTTGACAGCTTAGAGAATTATGCAAAGAAGAACCACATGAAATTTAACAAGGGCAAGTGTAGGGTCCTGCACCTACTGAAGAACAACCCCACACACCAGTAGAAGTTAGGGGTTGACCTGCTGGGAAGCAGCTCTGCAGAGAAGGACCTGGAAGTCCTGATCAACAACAAGCTCTCCATGAGTCCAGCAGCGTGCCCTTATGGCCAAGAAGGCCAATGGTATCCTGGGGTGCATCAAGAAGAGCGTGGCCAGCAGGTTGGGGGGGGTTATACTCCCCCTTTACTCTGCCCTGGTGAGGCCACAGCTGGAATATTGTGTCCAGTTCTGGGCGCCCTGGTTCACGAAACACCGGGAACTATTGGAGAGAGTCCAGTGGAGGGCTGCGAAGCTGATTAGGGGGCTGGAGCATCTCTCATGTGAGGAAAGGCTGAGCGAGCTGGGTCTGTTTAGCCTGGAGAAGAGAAGACTGAGAGGGGATCTGATCAATGCTTATAAATATCTAAAGGGTGGATGTCAAGAGGATTGGGCCAGACTCTTCTCACTGGTGCCCAGTGACAGGACAAGGGGCAATGGGCACAAAGTGGAACACAGGAAGCTCCATCTCAATAGGAGGAAAAACTTATTCACTGTGAGAGTGACAGAGCACTGGTACAAGCTTCCCAGAGAGGCTGTGGAGTCTCCTTCTTTGCAGATATTCAAAACCCACCTGGATGCGATCCTGTGCAACCTGCTTTAGGTGATCTTGCTTTAGCAGGGAGATTGGACTGGATGACTGTAGTGGTTTAACCTTGGCTAAAAGCCAGGTGCCCACCAAGCTGCTCTATCACTCCCCTCCTCAGCACGGCAGAGAGGAAAAAAACCAAGATGGAAAAACAACTCTAAAATCATGGATTTAGATAAAGGCATTTTAATATAGCAAAAGCAAGGCCGTGCGCGGAAGCAAAGCAAGGAAAAACATAAGATTTTTCTCTACTTCCCATCAGCAGGCGATGTCCGGCCACTTCCTGGGAAGCAGGGATTCAAAATGTGTAGTGGTTATCCCAGAAGATAAAACTTTGAAAAAAACCCAAATGCCCCCCATTCCTCCCCCTCTCCCTCAGCTTCCCATTGCTGAGCAGACGTCATATGGTATGGAATATCCGTTTGGCCAGTCTGGGTCAGCTGCCCTGGCTGTGTCCCCTCCCAGGATCTTGCCCACCCCCAGCCTGCTGCTGAGGGAGTGGAAGAAGGGTTGGAGACACAGCCTTGATGTGTGCTGGCACTGCTCGGCAGTAGCCAAAACACTGGTGTGTTATCAGCACCTTGCTGCTACCAATGCACAGCACAGTGAGGGCTGCTACGGGGAAATTAACTCCAGCTCAGCCTGACCCAGTACACTGATCTCTAGAGACCCCTTCCAATCCCTACCAATCCATGGATTTGTGTGCTGTTGTCTGCAACTGGGACTCAGGCTTTTCACTGATGAAAGCAGTAGATGTTGATCTTGGTCTAGAAGTAGATGCTGGATAGAAAGGAACACCGAAGTCAGGCAGACTGGATTACCTCCTACTGGTTTCAGAAAAATCTTTAGATTCTGTGCATTATCACTGAAGCTATTTTCAGTAGACTACATTGCCCCGCTGGGGCAAATCTATTAAAAATTTCATTTTAAAAAGTACCTAAGTTAGAAAGCAAGCCATACAAATGCTCTTTTTCTAACCAAATCCAATATATAAAATCATTATTAGCATATAGTAGAGTAGCATATCTTCCTATTAAGACAGAAATAAGAAATAACTTCCTTTTGGAATGATAAGCTCCAGGGTTTGCATGCATCTTGTGAATTGCTTTTTGTTGTTGTTGGCATTTGCTTTTTTCCTGCATTGTGACTCACAGTTAGAATAAATACACGTTTTCATGCTGTGCTCTTGATTGTGCACTCAGCTTCCTAATAAAAGATGGTATACCGGGATAATAATGGTAATGTACCAACACTCTTAACACATTCTGTGTAGGTGCAATTAACCATCTACCCAGATGGGCTATCAAATTGCTGTTCTGCATGACTGTTGTATAATCAGATATCTTATAGGCTAACATGGCCTTAGCTCAGGTTAACAGCGACAAAGCAATCTTCTTAGCCATTGGGTCTCATAACAATCATTGGGCATGTGGAGCACACAGTAAAATGGGTTGTGTTATTAAGGACTGGAACAGCATGAGAAGAAGAATATAGTGGGTTTCAGGGAATTGTAGGATAAATTATGGGAAGTTCTTTTGTACATGCAACACTTAGGATGCCTCCAGGAGGTGACAAGATAGACAAAGTGTGGTAGGATGGGAAAGAGCAGAGAAGTGAAATGTGCCTTTGACCTCGGTGATATTAGTGTTCCCATTAAATGACCTATCTCCTTCATGTTTCACAGGATGAAACAGATGATTGCATGACATTTCTCCTACCTTAGGTTCAAACAGACAATGAAGTAAAGGAAGTGTGCCATTTGTATATGGTTCTTGCCTTTGTGTTATTGGTTGTGCAAGTTTCTTTACTGTATTTTTGATGGCCATTATTGAAAGCTGGTGCATATAGTCATGATCAATTTGTTAAACTATATTTTTGAAATAAATAGAATAAATCGTAAAGGGAACAAATTTGAAAGACTTTTTTTTTTCTTTTTGAATTTTGAATTTATAACTTTTCCCTCATAACACTTTGGCTGCAGGGAAATGGAGGTAAGATTTAAGAATTTATTGGCAAACAAATAAGAGCAGCAAAAAGTCTGCTAACAAACTGAGTGGAGCATTCAGTGCTAAGCTTAACTAGTAAATTAGTGGCAATAGCAGCAGAAAGTCACTGCTCTGTGTCACAATGAACTGAAGCATTAGTTACCTTTAATATGTGTAGCACTTCTTAAGTACACCTGGTGTAGATAAAGTAAGTTCTGTACCATATAGCTCTCTCAAGAATTCAGTAACTGCTTAATAAAGTAAATTTTGTTACGGATTTTCCTGTGAAATTACCAATACAGTTGTGTGCTGAAGTTAGAATACCAGATTAGATGGTTCATTTCTTTAATTCAGTATACTACTGATTCTGCTCTTTGAGAAAATCTACACATAGAATCACAGAATCATTAAGTTTGGAAGAAACCTCAAGGATCATCTAGTCCAACTGTCCCTCCACCACCTATTACCCACTAAACCATGTCCCTAAGTACCATATCTAACCTTTCTTTAAACACCCCCAGGGACGGTGACTCCACCACCTCCCTGGGCAACCCCTTCCAATGCCCGACCACCCTTTTCAAGAAGAAATTTCTTCTCATCTCCAACCTGAACCTCCCCTGGCGCAACTTGCAGCCGTTCCCTCTTGTCCTGTTCCTAGTTATCTGTGAGAAGAGGCCGACCCCCAGCTCACCACAACTCCCTTTCAGGTAGTTGTAGAGGGCAATAAGGTCTGCCCTGAGCCTCCTCTTCTCCAGACTAAACAAGCCCAGTGCCTTCAGCCGCTCCTCATAAGACCTGTGCTCCAGACCCTTCACCAGTTTCGTTGCCCTTCTCTGGACACGCTCCAGACCCTCAATGTCTTTCTTGTGGTGAGGAGACCAATGTTTGTAACATCTTTGTTACATCAGTAAATCATTTAATAAATATTAGGGCTTCATTTTTTACCGTCAAGCATATGCATGAAGATTTTATATCAAGTTCATCCTCAAACACTCTGTGCAGATGTTACACAGTTACTTCAGGCTGAAATGTGTTTTCATATCCCTGAGGTATAAAGTGACAAAGGCAGAATCTGCAGTTCTCTTTCTTTGCAAGCGAGAACTTCTCAGCACCATCTTCCTGGACTTTGCGTCCGTGAATAAGGTTAGTTGAAGCTAGGGTGTTAGCAGAATACATCTAACAGTAAATGTCCTGATGACTTTCATCGAGTTTTTGTATTCAGAAGTTGTGACTCAGTGAGGTTTTTGTGACTGTCTTTCTAGGAGCTGTTTTGTCCTCAGTTTTTCCTTTTTAATTAATATAATGAAACAGAATTATAAATTATATTTTAAATAAAAGTTTTTAAATGTATATACATATATATTATAATGTATATTAGTGTCTGGACAATGCTCTAAGTCATCTGCTCTGATTGGGCTGGTCCTGTGTGGAGCCAAGAGCTGGACTCGACGATCCTTATGGGTCCCTTCCAACTCAGGATATTCTGTGATTCTATGATAATACTATATTAATAATTCTAATAAAAAATACATTGGGATTTCAAACTAATGGAAATATATATCCCCCTTCAGTATCACTTCTCTGTTTTCTGTAATACCAGATAAAAAATAACAGCAGCTTTTTTAAACAGAGGAATGCGGTATTGTATCCTGACTCCAAAATGGACCTTAACGTTGCTTTAACATTAATAAAAGCAAATAGCATCATGAATGCTTTCGTTTAGGTATTCCTAGAAAACTCTAATAAGGCTTAACACTGCACTGCTTAATGCTAGTAGGCAGCTAACTCCCACACAAGCCCTTGCTCACACGCCCCTGGTCAGATGGGGGAGAGTATCAGAAGACTAAAAGTGAGAAACTCGTGGAATGAGATAAAGACAGTTTAAAAGGTAAAGGAAAGCCATGCACGCAAGCAAAGCAAAACAAGGAAGTCATTCACCACTTCCCATGGGCAGGCAGGTGTTCAGCCATCCCCAGGAAAGCAAGATGTCACCATGCATAACAGTTACTTGGGAAGACAAACGCCATGACTCTGAACATCTCTCACTTCTTCCTTTTTCCACCAACCCCTTATATGCTGAATGCCATATGGTATGGAATATCCTTTTGGTCAGTTGGGGTCAGCTGTCCCAGCTGTGGCCCCTCCCAACTCCTTGTGCCCCCCCAGCCTACTTGCTGGGGGGGTGGGGTGAGAAGCAGAAAAATCCTTGGCTCTGTGTAAGAACTCCTCAGCAGTAACAAAAACATCCCTGTGTTATCAGCACTGTTTTCAGCACAAATCCAAAACACGGCCCCATACTAGCTAGTATGAAGAAAATTAACTCTATCCCAGCCAAAACCAGTACAATTCTATATATGCTCTATATTTGTGCTCTAGGTGGCCCTGCCTTGGTGGGGAGGGTTGGACCAGATGATCTTTTGAGGTCCCTTCCAACCCTTGTGATTCTGTGATTCTGTGATTCTGCGATATGCAAAGTAGCAAAATACCTTTTCCTCATTTCTGGCCACAGCTTACTGTCTTTCTTTCCTGATGTTGTTCTTTGTAACATGCAGATGATGAATGCCTTCTGCTCTAATGCTGCTAAAAGGTCAGGCAGTGTCTCATGACCTCCTTGAAGTGCCTGATCAGTCTTTGCTAGATGTAGATAGAATGTTAATCCTGTAGTAGGTACTGTGCTTTGTACTCTCTAAGTTCTTCTGGGGAGGAAGTTGTGTTCACCTGGAGCGCGTGTACAAGTCTCAGAATAAGCAGCCATATTACTGTTAGGTTTCTTAACCATGGTATGTGTTGTAATCACTACATATGAATTGGTCTCAAATTTTTGCTCTCCTTAAAAAACATATTTTGCGCCCTGTTCTGGAATGACTTCTTCCTTCTCCTCTCTGATTTCCCTGAAAATATTAAGGATTCCCTTTCAAATTACCCAGAGGGGAAAAAAAAAAATAAAAAATTTGTCTATTACAACAGGCAACCACCCAGTTCCAAGGGAAACCTATGACTGTGTGTCTGACAGGTGCTGAGCTTCTCTTTCCGTGTTTATAATTCAATGATTGGTGTGGAGAATTGTGTTCATAATGGCTAATTCACTGTTACACTTTTTTTACAAAATTCAGCAGCCATTGTAGGAAAGACTCATTGTTAAAAAGTGTTTAAGTCCCTGATTAACATTAAATTATACCTTTACCTTTTTAAGTTGTTGAGGGAAAAGTTGAAATGTGTGTTGATAGCCTATAAATAAATATGTGGGGGGAAAAAGGGTTTCTGTCAGTGATCGTCTCCTTAATCTGTGAATCAGAAGTGTAGCAAAATCCCACAGCTGGAAGCTAAGTACAGACAAATCCTGACTTGAAATGAGTAAGGATGATTAATGATTGAAACACCTAGGGATGAGGGAGGACTCTGTCACTTGTAATCTTCCGATCAATATTGGATATCTTTCTAAAAGAAAAGCTTGAGTTTAGCTGAAAACTCTGGGCTTGATGCAAGATATCCAGTAGTCATAAGGCTATTTTGTATTTTCCTTTTTTCCTTAATTTTTTGAGTTTATGGGGTGTAATTAAAGCTAAATGGATGCTTAGGTATCCTTTTTTATGGTGGGGGGAGGGATATAGGAGGAATTAAGCATAAATGTTTGAGTAGTCCTTCTGAATAAAGTCTTCTTCTTCTGCCATGGACAAATAATTGTCTTTATGCTGTTGTACAATTCTCAAGAAACCCTTTTGAATCATCTATTGATGCTGACGTTACTGTCACCAGTACTCTAATGAATTTCCTTTTGACTTTACTAACTGTGCTGTTTTGCTTCTCAGACACAGGGCCTGTAGCTGTAGCTAGTTTTATTACAAAAGAACCAAGCTCAGACATGATTTCAGTAATGCTTAGAAGCATAGTCATTCCACCTTTTACTAAGTTGTTTACTCCTTTCAGTATCTTAGAATTTGTTTTTAAGTTATATATTGAACATAATTTATAAAGGTCCATCGGGCAGCTAGAAAATCATGCTGGCTACTTCCCTTTTTAAAATTTTTTTATTTTTTTAATATCTCTCAGTGCTTTTGATTTGCATCAGAGCAACTGTTTTATTTTTCTTCTCCTTTCAACACAGGATTTCTCTGTTGATAGCACAACATAATGTGTCCACACTGGAATTCTCTGATATGCTTTGCAAGCCGTTAACAGGATCTGCAGAGTTTGGGTGTTCTCATAATTTGTGCCAGTGACACTCATTTCAAAGTCAGTAATATTTGCTCTTCATTTATTACAAGCATAATTTTTGTTATAAGCCAGGTTTGAAGGGGGGAATACAGCTACACTGCAGTGGTCTTATGATCAGACTGAATGGTGGGGGAGGAAATAAGTAACTGAAGTTACTAAGAAATAGTCATAGAAAAGAGAGACAGGAATCTGGGGAAAAAAATGAGACACTGGCAGTAAACTGGATGGTAAACGAGACATCTGGAAATGGAAAAGATCTATCAATACCACATTTCATTCCTCTCCAATATAATTTGAAGCATAAAATTAATCTTCCATCTTTTACATCTTATATTTGTACATTGTGCCCTAAACATGTGAGTAATTTTTGCCATCTAATGATCTTCATAATGTTTACAAAGCATTTTATTACAGGATTAATGTAAAGAGAAATGTTTCTTGCTTGCAATCACGTAGTAATTCTTCTCATAGTGTTTTCATCTTTATGTTAACATGAATCATAGAATAGGTTGGGTTAGAAGGGACCTTAAAGATCATGTAGTTCCAATCCCCTGCCACGAGCAGGTTGCCCAAAACCCCATCCAACCTGGTCTTGAACATTTCCAGGGATGGGGCATCCACAGCTTCTCTGGGCAGCCTGTTCCCAAAGGCAATATAAAAAGATACCCGAGAAAGCTGCTTTGAACTAGGTATGGTCCCGTAAGTTACATGTTTTGAACTCTAATTTTGTACATGTCTGCCTGTTCCTCATCTGTAAAATTAGGTCACAGTATTGTCCAAGCTCATAAAGTGAACATTGATACATGAAAGACTATTAAATGCTCAGATAAGGCAATAAAGAGAGCCAGATGAATGGGCAAGCTCTGACTGTATGAGCATGTGCGCTTGTATAGAGTCAGAGGATCCATGGTTTGTTAGTGACTTTAATGGGATGCGCCTGAGTGCATGGCTGCCTTTGGACATCAGTTCTGAACCCATCACAGTGACAGTTTGATGACAGAATTCAGGCACTGGAATACTCCAAGGAAGAAACAAGCTGCTTTGGATGATCTCTGTAGGTAGTCAGCCCTTGCAGGGCTTTTTCCTTTTTTAGCTATTTGCAGTTGTAATGAAAGTTACTAAATATATTAAAAATTTGAATTTTGGAGTAAAATATAATTTTTCTATCCTTCTTATATCAGTTTGTTGCAAACTTGAATTATTAATTCATTAACTATTTAATTTTATACAAGCTTCTAAACATCTGAGTGTTGATGCTTGAGATATGGCCCTTTGTGGTATTCATGAAGTTACTGTACTCATGCTTTTACTGCTAAACAATGTTACAGTATCATTTTAAAGGATGTTTTAGAAATACAGAGGAAAAATTTAAACAAAAAACTTTGCTTATAGATTGAATTGTTGTAACTCTACTTGAAAGTTCGTTCTTTGGGGGGAAAGAAAAACTGGTACTTTGATCACACTCATGACTGAATGGTTACTGTCTCCTATCCTACTTTTCTAGTGCTAAAACCGATGAGAAAATAATTTTAATTTAAGTTATAGCAGCCAGTTCCATTCTAAGAGTATTTGCATGTTGCCACCCTGAACATCATTATATGAAGGACAGAACAGACTTACCCTTGATGTAAAAAGCGATTTCCTTTTGCTGAAAGGCTGGTTGTTTGAATAGTCCTAAATCACATTCAGACACTGTAACTCTATGTATTATTCTATAATAAGTTTGGTGGAAGATTCATGACAAATATTCCCAACTTACTTAAAATTATTTGAAAATCTGAAGTTTTGTTATACTTGATTTACCTATGAACAGTGAAAAGCATTTCTTGAGAGTGGTAATACTCAAATTCAGTGTTGGGAATTCATCTATCATATGTGACTCAAGGAACCAGCTTTATTTTACGGGAGTGAGCATGGCCCATTTATTTCAGCTGTCGTAACTCTTAAACTAAGGGCAAAGATCTACTAACATGAATTAGCTTCCATTAGGAAGCTACACTATACATTACTGATGCTCTGATTTTATCTGAATGTCAAACATCAGATCTTCACCTCCTTTTCATCTTTAACTTCTTTTGCTATTTAATCACAAATCAGTCATTTGTTTCCTTGCAGAGGAAATCCTATTATCTTTCACTTGAGTTACAATTTTAGCAAATGGTTACTGAAGTCTGAATCTGAGGTATTGTACAGGGAGGAAGAGTCACAGGGTGGGGTTCATATCACTAAGCTCAACACAAACATTTAGACATATAAGGTCTAAACATCTTTATCCTACTTAGTTGTCCAGGAACTCTTTATATTGAAAAGAAAGAAATAAACACCTTTAAAGAGACCTGGGTAGTGTCATTCATCTACTGTATCAGGAGATCATATTTCTCCATTGACTGTAAGGGGAGTCTATAAAATTTTCTCTATAGCTTTCAGTGTCTACAATTTGGAAGTACAAAATTTAGTGTGTCCAAGAAATGCGCCTTTGAGATGCATTTATACTTTCTTACAGAAAAGGTATTAAAATTGCATCTTTTTAGATGATAGTATTGTTTGATAGTGTTTTGTAACTGAGGAAAATTATGAATATTATACAGTTGTGTGCTATGTTATTAAAGTAATATTGTGGTGTTTTGGGTTAAATAGCATCCCCTTACCTAAATATTGTTCTAGCTTTTGATTATGCCTTTGCTAATTTTTCAGAATAATAAGAATTGAGAGCTTAGGACGGCAAAGTAGGAAATTGCGTAAACCTTATTTTTAAGAATAAACAGAAAAAACAGTGCATAGTATCTCAGCAGGCAATTTACTAAACCAGTGAAAGTTATTTAACTGTTACCTAAACGCACGTATATAGATTCAGGATGTTAAGCTGAGGCACTGGAAATGTTGGCTTACACTGCTCAATGAAGATGTTTATTTATTTAAGAATGGGCAAAATAATGCATGGTGGTATGAAGGGTGCAAAAAAGTGAGTGAGGAACACCTGTGCAGACACCAGGGTCAGTGAAGGAGGGCAGGAGGTGCTCCAGGCACTGGAGCAGAGATTCTCCTGCAGCCCGTGGAGAAGACCACGGTGAAGCAGGTTAACAATGTTGGGGGGATGAGAAGTCAGGAGTGAAGGAGTGAAGTTGAACCTGGAAAAAGTGGTGGGGGAAGGTATTGTTTTAATTTTTTCTTTGCTTCTCACTTTCCAAATCTATTTTGATTGACAATAAATTACATTAATTTTCCCTAAGTTGAGTTTGTTTTTTTCTAGTGGTCAATCTCCCTGGCTTTATCTTGACCTCTGAACTTTTGCGTAACAGTTAGTTTCCTGGTCCTTTGAGGAGGGAGAATGAGTGACCAGCTGGGTGGGCATTTGGCTCTTAGCCAAGCTTAACCCAACACAGAGAAGATATGATTATCTCTTTGAATATGATATAACAATTAAACGGGGGAGATTTTTGCAGATAAACCAAAGGAAGCAATCTGTTTGATGCAGGGCAGGGTTAAAGTTCATGTTTTATTCTTGGCATAGGAGACACAGAACCTGGGTTAAGGTTTGAATGTATTCAAAATTCTGCAAGAATATTGATTGTGAAAAAACAGAGGATTACTTCTATTGTTGTGTCAGAAGATGTGATACTGGATAGGAAGATGTTGCTAAGAAAAAAGGAATAAAAGGTACAACCCAAAGTATAAAATTGCAGTGAATTTAACAGAAAAGAACAAACTGATGAAAATAATGTTATGCTGTAAATGAGATTGCTTGCATAAACCTTTCGAAACAACTTATTTGTTATCATGGCATTTGTTGAGCATGAGCTGCAGTTCTGAGCAGTCCTGGCTGCCCTCTAAACTATTGATACACATTATTTTTGTCAGTCTATCACATAAGGTTCATTTCAAATTGTTTTCCCATCCTTCACAATGTCTTTTTCCTCCATTGATTTGAGATCAATTTAACACTTGGTCTGCTGATTCCTACAAGGCCAAATCTATGGCAAAAAACCACTTTAATTATCTCTTTCTAATCAGTGAACTGGCAGGAGGTTGTTCAACTTGTCTTCTCATTTCTGTTAGTCATCCATCTTTACTTTCCAAAGCACTGGTGTAAGTCTCTTGAGACACCTAGTCTCAAATCAGTCAATATGCTGCATCATTGCTTTCTTAAATCTACCATACACTGTACCTTTCAACAAGATTGATAGGGCACAAATGTGGTACTTTTGGACTTTGGCTGTTCTTGAGGGCCATAAATAAAGGAAACCTACAACCTATTATATTCACCTCTTCTGTGCGTAAATACAAAGCAACAGAAAAAGACAAAAGTCTACAATGCATATACATATATTTCTGTGTGTGGGTGAAAGGATGACTATGCAGTTAACTTAATTGTTGAGACCTAGATATTTACCTTGTGAGCTGCAGCGGACTAGATTGCCTTATAGTTAAAGATCAGCAGGTGAAAACGGGTTTATTCTTTGTTCTACTGTGAAGTTTCTAGATGACTTCAGTCACTTTTGGTCCAAATTCTTGGGTATAGATAGCTAAATAAAAGGCTGACTTTGAGATGTACTTGTTGCTCCCAAGTTCAGCTACTTAAATGATGCCTAAATATGCATCAGAGTGCCAGTTTTAAATTATTATGTCTCTGTGCTTCACTTTTGTTAGCTGAAAAATGACATCATAATAGTACTTACAACAAAACAAACGAAGTTTTTTTTCAGTAATACTTCTAAATTGCTTGGAATCATATACAACAAACATGTAAAAATAGATAAACAGAGAGCCGTGTCCTACAAATTGTGCTGATCCCTTACCCTGCTACTGACCACTGCCCTGGTCCTGGTCCCACTCTCGTGGTCCTAGTTACCCCACCTACTTAGTCATGGTTGTCTTTTCTAGAATAGGCTGTTGTGCAAAACAATGAGTAGCACTGGAGAAGGCCTGAACAACTTTACTGCTCTGAAACATAGCTGGCTATCATTCTAACAGCAATTTTGAATTTTGTAATATTGGGATTTTAATCTCTTTACCTCCATTAAAACTTGTAAGAGGACTGTGAACAATGAAATGACCCCAAGAGTGTAATATATCCATAAGATAAATCTGTTCATGTATAGAACTGTTCCAGTCACTTTAGTGGCATTGTGATATGCATCCATATGTCCTTCTGATGAAAAGCATAATTTAAAGTTTTTATTTAAGCAATATATCTTCTGCAGTTCTTCAGGCCAAACAGCAATATTATTTTAGCAAGCTTCTGTGTGGTAGATGGCCTTGTTGACTTAAAAAACAGGTCACAGCCTCATCACTAGTTGGTTCTTAATGACGTTCTTACTCTATAGCTCATTTTCCAGGAAAAATTAAGTAATTGTTTTCCTACTCTGTACTATTCTTTCTATGTTATGGTAACAGACAACAGGCTTCACCTTTCTCCTGTGTGTATGGATTTGTATGTTGCATATTATGCAGTCCAACAAGTAAGGAACTATGGATAGATTTGACTGTGAAAATGTGATCCAGGATCTCTCCCTGTGATCATCAAGGTTTCAGGTTATCATCTTTACAATGCAACCATGTTCCCACATGTTCTCACACAGTTGCCATTCAACTATGACAACTCAAGTGTTCCTACTCACGTACTCTTTAAAACAGCTGCTGGTATTTGCCTCTTTACTCAACAATATCTCTTTTTCAGCTTTGCAACCTGTTTTGTAGGTCTCCTATCCAGTAGGAATTGTCCATCAGGCTTTCCTTCAGATCTCCTATTTCCTTGCAAGTCAGAGCTCTTTTAGCATTCTGCAGCAGCCTGAGTCGGCAGTCCTGCTGCAGAGGTCCAAAGGGTGTGTTGTTTCTAATCCTTTACCCTGATCCACGGCATTCTCTGTTCTCAGGAGGAAAGGAGGTCTGTCAAAAAGTCTGCAGTTCCCAGACCAAGCAGTTGTTTTTTATTATTGTGATACACCTGTATAAAAGAGAAAACAAGGCTTTCTTCTACATCCAATGGAAACAAAAACAGAGCTATGAAAAAAAGACCTGCTCCCTCAATGCAAAAAAAAGGAATAAGTTTTTAAGACATAGTCTTAATGCTGTGTAAACTCACAGATATTGCCTATATGAACATTGACAACTGTGTCTCAGCAACCGTTTAAACAGTTTTTTCAAGGCTGTAACGTGATCGAAGATAATCAGTCTTGAACAGATATAGGTGTGGAGATTTAAGATTAAGGTTTAGTGGGTAATAGGTGGTAGGGGGATGGTTGGACTGGATGATCCTTGAGGTGTCTTCCAACCTTAATAATTCTATGATTCTATATTATCACTACGGTTGTCCATCTTGATTTTTGGCCAGAGGAGACTATCTACACAGCAGGGCAGCAAACTGAATGGACGCAGCTCTTCTAGTTCATGGTCTTAGCGTCTGAACACAAACCAGCTTCACCTGCAGAAGTCTGCTACAGCCTACCAGTCAGAGCATGAGATCCTTGCCTCAAATGGAGTGAGAAAATCAGCATTGGTTTGGCTTTCTGGAAAAGTATAAGTGACATGGTCAGTGAACACGAACCATTACGGCCTAATTTGTCTGCAAAGCAGTGCTGTAGGATTCTTGGCAGGAAGCCATCTCATAGATGTAGCAGGATGGAGATGTAGCAGGCATAAATTTGGTACTGCAGGAGCCAAATTTGTGTTTGGGATGCTAAAATATTAACGCTTCCAGTATGAGTACTTAAGGTCTGCTAAGCACTGTAATTGAATCATCCAAGTTTGACAATTAAGCTCACAGTAAAACAGCTATTTATCAGATAGTGAAAAAAATGAATGATGTCTTAGATTTCATACAGTAATATAGCCATGCTTACAATGAACTTTAAAAACCTTGCAAATAATGAGCTACTATACCCTCTTATTTCTGCGCAATGAAACCAAGATAAATATATTAATTTTCTTTTGCTAGTCTTCAGTGCCTCCAAAATCCAGCATAGACAAATTATCTTTGAATCTCTCTCCACATACATTCTGAATACTCTAATTTTTTTACTGTGTGATTGATCCATAACTTTCAAACATTAAAATATAAAATGTACTGGGTTTCTGAAAGAGTTGTCTGGCAGGCCAAACTGCAGCAGATTACAGGCTGGTGGATGTGGGTTCATAGACAGGTCTACATCGAACAGTTATAATATGCTTGCTTTTGTGTTCTCATTTGAAGCTAGATTCACAGGGCGACAACCGATGTCATCCCTAATTATCAGGCTGATTTACTTAGAACAAGAAGATAGTTGGAAAGACGATTAACCACATTGACAGGATTGACCTGGATAGGCTGGAGAGCTGGGCGGGGAGGAACCTGATGAGATTCAACAAGGACAAGTGTAGGGTCTTGCACCTGGGAAGGAAGAATCCCATGTGCCAGTACAGGTTGGGGACTGACCTGCTGAAGAGCAGTGTAGGGGAAAGGGACCTGGGGGTCCTGGTGGACGGGGGGATGACCATGAGCCAGCAATGTGCCCTGGTGGCCAGGAAGGCCAATGGCATCCTGGGGTGCATTAGAAGGGCTGTGGTCAGTAGGTCGAGGGAGGTGCTCCTCCCCCTCTATTCTGCATTGGTGAGGCCGCATCTGGAGTATTGCGTCCAGTTCTGGGCCCCTCAGCTTAAGAAGGACAGGGAACTGTTTGAGAGAGTCCAGCGCAGAGCCACTAAGATGATCAAGGGAGTGGAACATCTCCCTTATGANTGATGTCATTAAGTGATAGGACAAGGGGCAACGGGTGCAAATTGGAGCACAGGAGGTTTCGGGTTAATGTGAGGAAAAACTTTTTCACCGTGAGGGTGACAGAGCACTGGAACAGGCTGCCCAGAGAGGTTGTGGAGTCTGCTTCTCTGGAGACATTCAAAACCCGACTGGACGTGTTCCTGAGTGATGTGCTCTAGGTGGCCCTGCCTTGGCAGGGGGGTTGGACTAGATGATCTTTCGAGGTCCCTTCCAACCTCTACGATTCTGTCATTCTGTGATTCTGTGATTAGCACAAAAAGTCCTCTTTCTATACAGAGAGATTTCTCTGAGCTATCATAGTATGTGGCCAAATTGTGAAGTGTACTTGTTTTGATGCTACAGCGCATGCTTGTATGACCTGTAGATCAACATATTTCACTGATTTTCTATCATACACTGAAAAAAATCTGTGAAAGCCTGCATTGGCCTATTGGCTATCTCATAGCATCAAACCTGTTGGGTGGGCCTCAGTTCCTTCAACAAGGCTCTGCATTAGGAAAATGAATTTCTGCTGAAAGCACAAAGTTAATTTTCGGTATATTTATGAACAATAATTTTTGTTTAAATCTTTGTATTTTTGACTCATAAAAAAGGAAGCCTAGTACGATGTACGTATTTAATATGTCTCTGTACAACTAAGTGGCTATAACTTCATCACCTTCAAGTGTTGCTTAATTATTGTTTGGAGTAATTTATACTTAAAAATTCAGAAATAGCAACTCCTATGTCTCATTCTTACATTTATGGGACTTAACATTTCTTTTTAACTCTAGTAGGCAAAGAGGAAGTAAAAAAAATATTTTGACATTTATTCTTTATTTCTTGCCATAAAACTTCAGATCTTTATAGCAGAAGAATATTTCTGTATATTGTTAGATTGCTCAAATTTGAGGTCTACAATTACTTTTTTGATGGAAGTACAAATTGTATTCTAGGACAAGTAATAGTATAAATTAAGTTTGCATTCAGTATGTGTTAAAGCTTTCATTCAATATGTCTTAAAGTTTTGACTGCTTTTCTATTGAAAATCATGAGTTTATCTTACGATCCAATCATTGCTAAGGAATTTCTTCTTTAAGTAGCAAATTTTAATTGCAGTAAACTTATGCAGTGATATTTCTATTTTAATAGAAAGTTATTTTGAAAATACCACATTAATATAGTTTTCCTATTCTGGGATGCTTTCTATCATGTGGCAGATGACTCAGTGTGGTTTGTGGAGTCTTACAAGATATACCAAAATACTTAGGCTTCTCAGGAACGCAGTGAACTGACCTAGTAGTAACTGGAATCCTAGTAAACCCAGCTTGTTTGCGAATGTTAAACTCATGTCAACCCTGACCACGTTTTCATATCATGTGCTTTCATTTCATCTGGAAAAGCTTGTGAGCAACGTGTTCAGTCTAAAGGTTGTTCTTTGGTATACAAAGGTTTTATCATGGTCAGGAAGAGAATATTATTACTTTCTCACTTTTTAATTCTAACAGCAGGAGAATTTTGTACAAGAGGTACAGTGTGTGTAGCTGCAAGGCATAATTCATTATTCCTTCTATACCTACATTTCTCCCTCTACCCCTATAAAAAATGCAGGGCCTGCCAGTGTGCACATTCCTTTGTGAGCACCTGTGCCTTTCACAGCATCATAGAGAAGGCTCCGAACTCCCTAGAACTTAACAGAAAAGAACTAGCTCTCCGCCGAGAGTGACCACCTTGCCTCATCGTTTCAATATATCCTGACACAACAGGGAAAGAATCAAAATATTCCTCTTGAGTTCTGACTTTTGCAAAACTAGGTAGTTGGGTAATGCCTACACAGATGGTGATATTTCTTTGCAAGCTGCAGTCTGCATATCTGTGAGGATATCTGAGTTATGAGAGATGAGTGTTGCATTTTATTTGGAAATATGCAGGCTGATTCCTCCTATGTTTGTCTGTGTGGCTCTTGGAAAATAGTTTCTTCTGGAAGACAGTGCTTTTCTGGCAGTGATTGTTCTTCTGCAAAAGTTGTTTTGCAGCCGATGCAAATATGTATCAATGTATATCACTGAGACTGAGATGCCTACCTGGATGTATATCTGGATGTGGCACATGAAAGGTTTCATTTGTACTTCCATATTTTTGTGAAGTGAAGAATATGGATGGAGGTCTCGTGAAAAAACTTGTTACAATCTTCACACTCTGTTCAGTGGGGTGGAGAGGATGTTCCTTTTATGTGTCGGGAGGCAGAGGAGTTTGGAGGCACCAATGCCCATGGAGAATACCAGAAATCACTTTTTCTTCTTTTCCAACCACGTTTGAAGAAAAAGCATGCTTCCCTGAAATGTAATCTCTTCCAGTCCCTGAGGCGATAGAGGTTTGCTGCACCTTCATACAGGTTGCTGTATAAAAACTACAGTATTATTTTAAACATGAAGAAGCTGATTTTTGTTTGTTTAGTTTTCAAAACACTGAAACAAATTCACCTTAGTGTTAACAGACTAAAGTAGGCAGAGCTCCCGGCATTTTCAAGGCTGAACTTAGCTTTGTGGGAAATTCTCAAAATATGTTCAGAGGAACACAGCAGGCGTGAAGTGCTTATCTCTCACTGGTTTTCCCTGGTTTTATGCAAAAAGTCATCTTTCTTGTCTGAAAGTAGCCCTGAGAAATCTTCATACAGTGTGAGTGTGGTATACTGTGAATGTGGTGTATTCCTTTCCATTTTCTGAATTCCCATCAGCTGTTTGGAGCCAAGAAGTGTAACTCTCATTAGAACTACTTTAAAAAAAATGACAATGGTTTTTCATCAAACATGTAAAAAATACTAAGACATACATACCAGCATGGGCATAAAGAGAGAGGAAAGG
Source organism: Psophia crepitans (assembly GCA_013399095.1). NCBI lineage: Eukaryota > Metazoa > Chordata > Aves > Gruiformes > Psophiidae > Psophia > Psophia crepitans. Next base: position 57,806 of record VWZZ01007274.1, on the reverse strand, counting down.
TTGATTAGTAAAGTATTCTACGTTGCCTGGACATGAGTGGGACCTCACAAATGGAAGCAGGCAAGTATTAGCAAACCTACGACACTACAAAATGTGGTTGGAATTAGGGCATCAGTCTCGCTGACAACTTCCCAGGATTTACATTTCAAAGGATCAGCTTTTCAGTTCTCCATTCAGAGGTACATAACTATCAGCAGACAGCACTTATTTATAATGTGTAAATGGGCTTTCTGTAGAAAATAGGAAAAATGAGGTTAAAGTCAGCTGCAGAAGAGATGAAGGGAAATACTTTAAATCAGTGTAATAGGTGGGATGGAGCCTAATCTAACCAAACTTAATAAAATGAAAGCTGAGGGCAAGGGTGTTGACAACCCTTTCCCTGTTCTGTTTTTAAGCACCTCCTGCAGTGCTGTCATCAGTCATTCCCATCTACTGCGGCAGTCAGTGCTCAGTGGCTGTTGCAGTCACTCACAACATAGCAAAATTGTGGTTCAAGTACTTTCTTTTCAGAAGCAACAAATTAGGCTCTTATTAGCCGCTACGCTAGTAGTCTTTGGGGGAAAATGATGAAAAATCTAATCTTCATCAGTGAATTTGCTGCGCTTAATGGAAAAAAAAATAAAATCATCCTCTACCTCCCTGTCAATGTTCTGGTCCTGAAGCCGCAGAACTCTGCTCCTCCGTGCAGTTCTGCCTGGGATGCAATGAGTCTTTGCCTCTTCTGCAGAGCTGAGTCACTCCAATAACACAGATGGATTCATGGCATCTACTTTATGTGTTTAGCCGTGCATATTTAACTCTGGAACATAATCATTCTGTACAGGCTCCTCTAGAGATTGTTCAGAATAAGTCTGTTTCTATGTTCTGATCAAGTACATGTGAGAAAATTTAGGGAAAATATTCAACCTCAGTGATACCAAGGTGCTTTGGAGTGTGTGCCTTGTTAGCAGAGTTTTAGAACTTGTAAATCTCTGGAGCCCTAATCATAGAATGTTTATGTCAAAAACTGAGGTATAGCTAACTTTAAATGTTTGACTTTCAATGAAAAATACAAAGTGGCTTTTTCCCCCCCTACTTGCGCCAGGTTTGTACCGGTATAACAGCACTGCGGAGGGTTGATCTTGCCTGGCTGCTAGGTAGGTGCCCAGCAAGCCACCCTATCACTCACCTTCCTCAACAGGACCGAGGAGAAAATATGATTGGAAAGCCCAGGGGCTGATAAGGACCGGGAGATCACTTACCAAGTACAGTTCTAGGCAAAACACAACAGACTTTGGGGAAATTAATTTGATTTATTGTCAATTGATAACAGAGTAACGTAGTGGGAAATAAAACAAATGTACACACTTCCCTCACTCTCCTACTTCTTCCCAGGCTCAACTTGTCTCCTGACTCTTCTACCTCCTCCCTTTGAGCAGCACAGGGAGACAGGGAATGGGGGTTGTGGTCGGTTCATAAAGCTTCATATATATTTTTATGATTAAGCTCCCAATTTTTAACCTCCATTAAACCCATAACATTTTATTTTGTGAAATTGTTTTATGATTGCTAATGTCTTTAATGTCTATTTGCCATTTTCCTGGAGTCTGACATGTCCAAATTTATTTCTCTGTCCATAACTTTAACTGCTCGTTACTTAGTGCAAACTCTGTGAAATACAGAAGGTGATTTTATAGATCCACTCTTCAGCTTCTGAAAGTGATTGGCCTGGTTACGAGTGAGAAGTAGGAAATTGCTCTCCTGATATAAATGTCTATTTACAAGTTGTGGGAATGTACATTTTTATTTAATTTTCTAATGATAGTAATAAATAACCAGGGGAAATCTTGATTCATTTCAGAAGTGCACAAATGTTAAGTGTGGGACAAATATTCAGAAATGTGTTTAAGGTACATATGCATTATAAAGAAAAGGATTAAAATTATATTGGGGTGATATCACCACTATATCTGTTGCTGGGCTTTACTTAGTGGGTGATTTATTTCTTATATGTTGTGGTTGCTATGTGCTTATCGATGGGGAAAACAGGGGGAGAAGAGGTACTGTCGTGGTTTTACTCCAGCCATTGGCTGGGCACCACATAAACGCTCGCTCAGTCCCCCTCATTGGAAAAGGGGGAGAGAATCGGAAGAGCGAAAGTGAGAAAACTCATGGGTTCAGATACAAGAGTTTAATAAGTGGCTTTCTAACCTGCCACGTGTGTGTATTTTGATCTGGCACTAATAATTAGCATAGACTGCAACCTCTGAAATTCCGGCTACAGAAACAAGCTGCTGTAAGATGAGCTGTTGAGCAGATAGAGCTATTAGATGTTGACTCCTATTGTGCATGGTTTTATCTTGTAGCACCGTATGACCTACGGTAATGTAAGCCCCTTTTATTTATGCAGAAGCTATCTGCCAGGTAATATTAGGCAACAGAGCTCATGTGAGTAATTCTCACTCAGTGGCTAATGTCCTGTAAGTTTCCAGCTTAGCTGATGTCATGGTAATGTCCTCATACAACCACAGTAATTTCTTTGTATAACCAAATCAATGTTTCTTCTCCAGTCTCCTTTAGGCTCAATTACCCTTTTCCCTCTTCACTGTGACATTCTTGTGTCCTCCATTTATATTGTAGCTGTCCCACAGCCACACGTGCACATATACCCTCTCTCTCTTTCTAAAAAAAAATTTAAAAATTCATCATTGCATCATTAATTGTGTCTGGTAATATTTTATATTGTTCTAGGAGATTAAGCATACAACACTTTCCAAAGAGAATGCAGAAAAATGCAGTAAGAAACTCAAATCTGAAAGAAGCATGAAAATAGTTAATCTTAACTAGCTGTTCGGGGGTTATTCTCCAGTGAACTCCATCCTGCCTGTTACACTTACCTAGGATGTAGTATCCACTCATTAGGGAGTCTGTCACACTGAGTCCTCATTAAGATAATTTTTTGAAGGATTTTCTCGGGAACAGTGTTGCTAAGTATCTCACTTGCAGTGTAGTGTTTGCTGTGCTTGCTGCCCTTAGGTTTGCACTCATAATATGACCAAAAATCAGGCCTTTGCCTGATTTTAAAAGTAAACAAGAAATTGATTTTTTTTCATCCAAATTACATGAGAGAGACAGGGAAAGGATAAAATCCTGGTAGACTTCCCTGACAACTTGAGTGTTCAGGGCAAACAGCACATGCTGGGGTTATCATTAGGACCTGAACCCAGACCCAGACTGACGAGTTTACTCATCTTTTCCAGGTGTCTGAAAAAATTAGGGAAAAAAAAAAAAAGTTGTGTGTGTGATCATCTTATCTGCCACAATTACTGAAGGTTTCCTGAGCAAGAACAGATTGGAGTTCTATGCTTGCACAACATGGGGAATTGAACGTAAATGTGATGGGTCTAAAGCTTCTCTGTGTTATGTCTCTTTCCAGACTCCAGCAGGAGCTATGACAATATGCTACATTTATACATAGAATCATACATGAGTGTAAAATTGTTTAACCTCTGCTCAAGTCTGTATTTTGCCCCTACCAGAGATAAAGACAGACAGGAGTTCAAGTGTATAAATTCAGTGCAGTACAATATACTGTATTAAACAGCATGTTTTTAAAATGTTTCCTCATATTTGCTTGTTCTGGGCCTGAGATTTACATGAAGTTTTGGGTACAGTGGGGTTGACTGGTAATTCTTCATTTCTGCCTTAAACATAACAATATTGGGTACTGTGCTAAAAGCGTGAGAGAGACTTTTGTTCTGATTTCCTCCTATCCTTGGCTCCTTTTTCTTTTTTTTTTTGGTGTTTTTTTTTTTTTTTTTTTTACCATGTGTGTGGTGTTGTGTTGCTAGAGAATGGGTAATGATTGTGTAAAAGCTGTGTTAAAAAATCTTATGAAAAAACATTACTGCAAATGCCTTTGGCATTTAAACAACAGCTAATTAAATCTGTGATGTCGAACTAAGGTTAAAGATTCAATTATTTTACCCATGAATAGCTGAAGCATTTATGTGATAGTTATTAATTAGAACTGAAGCTAGACCTTCAGTTTAAAAATGAAACCCTCAAATAGTAGAAGAAAAAAATCCAATTTACCTGTAGGATGGTGGTAACCCATGGGGATCACACTTTCAAAGGACTCGCATCAGGACTTCACAAACATCAGTGTCTTATAAGGACATCCTGGCTTTAAATATGAAACAATAGCTGTTTGCCCTTTAGTGTGTGTGCACGTTGAATCTCTTTTCACTGTCACATATTCATCTTTATTTGGCTGACCTGTTTCAGTTCTTCAGTGTTTCAGCTGCACAAGGCTGTACCCTGTATGCATGCCTACATGGCAGATCCTTCTTTTGATACTTTCTTCCAGAGCCTGCTAAGTCAATGTCTTTCATTTCACATTCCTGTGTGCTAGCTAGTCCCCCTGGACAGTTCTGTGTGCCCTTTTGACTTTATTTTAGGACTTAGAGTTTCAGCTCTTGTTTCATCTTTTTTTCCACTCCCTAGAGAAGCTTGGTTTCTTTTCTCTCTCTCAGTATCTTTGTGCTCATCAGCTCTAGTCTCTGTGGCATTTGCTACATCTGATAAGGCATTATTTCCATGAAGCTATTATAAGGGATTCGGAAATGTATCATCACAAAGCACAATAATGAAGCTGAATGCTGAACGCTCTTTACACTGACAGCAGTTGGCTTCAGGTTGTTTTATATGAAATTAAACAACAAAATATTATTATGGGAAACAGAAAAATACAGCAGAGGATAATCTGAATAACATAGAACCAGCTGAATTTTCATTTTGTATTCCTGATGTTGGAAACATTAATTGAAAGTTGAATATAGGTAGTTGTATATGTTGTTCATGTGTATGGCAATTAGAATCATAGATATCCCAAGTTGGAAGGAACCCATAAGGATCATCAAGTTCAAGTCCTGGCTCCACACAGGACCAGCCCAAGCAGAGCAGATGACTGAGAGCATCATCCAGACGCTTCATGAACTCAATCAAACTTGGTGCTGTGACCACCTCCCTGGGAAGCCTGTTGCAGTGCCCCCCCACCCTCTCAGTGAAGAAGCTTTTCCTAATATCTAACCTAAACCTCTCTTGATACAGCTTCATGCCATTCCCATGGGTTCTGTTGCTGGTCACCAGAGGGAGGACATCAGCGCCTGCCCCTTCACTCCCCGTCATGAGGAAGCTGTAGGCCATGATGAGGTCTCCCCTCAGCCTTCTCTTCTCCAGGCTGAAGAAACCAAGGGACTTCAGCCTCTCCTCATGTCTTCCCCTCTAGATCCTTCACCATCTTAGTTGCCCTCATTTGGACACTCTCCAATAACTTTATGTCTTTCTTGTACTGTGGCACCCAAAACTGCACCCAGTACTCGAGGTGAGGCTGCAGCAGTACAGTGTAGAGTGGGACAATCACCTCCCTAGACCTGCTGGCAACGCTGTGCTTGATGCATCCCAGGATACGGTTGGCCTTCCTGGCGGCCTGGGCACACTGCTGACTCATGTTCATTTTAGTGTCAACCAAGACCCCCAGATCCATTTCAGTGTGGCTGCTCTCCAGCGCGTCATCCCCCAGTCTGTACGGACAGCCAGGGTTGCCCCTTCCCAGGTATACAATCCAGCACTTGGTCATGTTAAACTTGATGTGGTTGGTGGTTGCCCAGTTCTTTAATTTGTCCAGATCTCTCTGCAAGGCCTCACAACCCTCAACGGAGTCCACAGCTCCCCCAATATGGTGTCATCTGCAAACTTGCTCACGATTCCTTCTAGTCCCACATCCAAGTTGTTTACTAAAATTTTAAAAAGAACTGGCCCCAAAATGGAGCCCTGGGGCACCCGACTAGTGACTGGCCGCCAGCCTGATGTAACCCCATTAACTATCACTCTTTGGGCACAACCCGCCAGCCAATTACTCAGCCGTCGTGTTGTTTTTGCCTAGCTGTATGCTGGCCATTTTGTCCAGAAGGATACTGTGAGAACCAGTATTGAAAGCTTTACTGAAGTCTAGAAAGGCAACATCAGCTGGCCTCCCTTGGTCAACCAGATGGGTGACCTTGTCCTGAAAACAAATTAAGTTGATCAAGCAGGACCTTCCCCTCAAGAACCCGTGTTGGCTGTGACTAATGACTGCATTGTCCTTCAGGTGTCTTTCAATAACTCCCAGCATAATTTTCTCCATAATTTTACCAGGAGCTAAAGTGAAACTGACAGGCCTGTAATTACCAGGGTCCTTTTTCTTGCCTTTCTTGAAAATTGGAACAATATTTACCAGCTTTCAGTCAACTGAGACATCTCCAGATTCCCAAGACTGCTGAAAAATAATTGAGAGAGGTCTCGCAATGACATCAGCCAGCTCTCTGAGCTCCCTGGCATGAATTCTATCAAGCCCCACGGACTTGTATGGATCCAGATGGAGCAACAAATCCCACACAAGTTCAGGGTCAGCTGGGAGCTTACCGTTACATCAATCAAGGACATCCAGCTCACGATTTGTGTGGTTCCAGATCCCATCACCAACGTTGAAGACAGAGGCAAAGAAGCCATTAAACACTTCTGCTTTGTCTATGTCCCTGTTTGTGAAGTGATCATTCTCATCAAGTAGCAAGGTTATGTTCTGTCTGGCCCTCCTTTTGTTGCTAATGTATTTTAAAAAAACCCTTTTTGTTGTCTCCCACAGTATTGGCCAACTTCAACTCTAACAGAGCTTTGGCCCCACGAATTTTCTCCCTACAGAGTTGAACCACATCCCTGTAGTCCTCCCATGTTGCCTGATTAGATCTTCTCTCTCTAATTATAAGTACAATAACAGCCCAGTGACATATCTGTTCTCCCTATTTCCCCTTACATATCAACTTAAAACCTCTTTGAAGCAGCAGTTAGTACATATACAGCACGGACCAACTATTAACTCCTGAAGTCTTTGTAACCAAAACATGCTACATTGCATTGTATTTCTGTATTAACCGTTTTTCAGGTCATTGTACTGTGGACCAGCTCTAATCCTTCCTCTTAAATTACGAGAGCAATGTTACAGTCTACCTGTAACCCCCTGAAACACGAAGAGTTTTCAGGCTGTGGTTGAAAATGATACAAATAGACACTGAGCATGTTTGTTTGGAAAAGGGAAGGTCTTGTGTACATCCTAAATAGAGAAGAACCTGACTAATTCAATGGGATCAGAGTTGTGCCTCTTGAAATAGCCTTATAACCAGGAGTTAATGTGGTGGAAGCCTGATGAAAAAGCAGGCAAAGGGGAAGTTGGTTTTGCTGGATGAACTCACAGAAAGATTAGTCTACAGAAAATTAGGGTACACATTTTTAACTTTGGACTAGCTCTCCTCTGGCCACATGGCCTGTGTATATGTCAGTGGAGGCACCATGTTTGGGTCAGTCCTGGGGGACAAATTCTGATTTAGTTATATCTGAAAGGAATCTGTGAGCTTTGAGACTGCTCCAGGGTGAGAACTGAAGAGCATGAAATTAGCATGATCAAGAGATTCACTTCAGAAGTGGTCCCCCAATCCAGATTAAAATGCTGATGTAGATATACTCTTAGGCTCCTAAATAAGGTGGTCAGGGCTGTCATGCTGGTGGCTTATTTATCTGGGTTATAGTGCACCTATTATGCATGAGATATAGACGATCTGGATATGAAGATATGCCTTTATCTCTTCTTTGATACTGTGGAGGAGAATAAGACTAATCGCAAAGAAAGCCTCAGAGCAAGTGAAATGTCAGTTCTAAATAGTAACAGTAACACAATTTTGATATGAATTATTTAAATTGTGTTGTTGTAAGTAGAATCCGGAGTGTGCAAAATATAACTGTAATTGGGTCTAGCCAAGCAGCTATCAAGATGTGATAGTTATTCGTCTTCCTGAAGAACTGTAATTGATGGGTTTAGTCTTTTTAATAGTGAACAAAAATCCAGTTCTCAAAGAACATCAATATAAATGGAACAAGATGGCAATCATATCACAGAGCTTAACACGGAAGTTAATTTGAATAGTAAGGAAATCTTCACTTTCTACATTAACACTGGAAATGATACAAAATTTCAATTTTAATTCTGTTTTAATGCCACTCATTTTCTCAGTGCATATTTTTAAGTAGCAAAGAATTAACTTCATGAATGAAATTTTTGATTCACCATTTTATGATTGTATGGATGAAAAGTAGCTGGCAGATGTTATAGCTAGGCCACTCTCAATCACCTTTGAAAGGTTGTGGAGAACAGGAGAAGTGCCAGAGGACTGGAGAAAGGCCAACGTCACTTCAATCTTAAAAAAGGACAAGAAGGAGGACCAGGGAAACTACAGGCCAGTCAGCCTCACCTTCATGCCGGGAAAGGTGATGGAACAGCTGATTCTGGAGGTTATTAATAAAGATCTAGAGGAGAAGGCGGCTATTGGGAGTGGTCAACATGGATTCACTAAAGGGAAGTCATGCCTGACCAGTCTAATAGCCTTCTATGATGGCATGATCAGCAGGGAGGATGAAGGGAGAGCAGTGGATGTTGTCTACGTTGACTTCAGCAAGGCTTTTGACAATGTCTTTCATAGCACCCTCGTTAACAAGCTTAGGAAGTGTGGGTTGAATGAGTGGACAGTGAGGTGGGTAGTGAACTGGCTGAATAGCAGAGCCCAGAGGGTTGTCATAAGCAGTACAGAGTCTAGCTGGAGACCTGTATGTAGTGGTGTGTCCCAGTGGTCAGTGCTTGGTGTGGTCTTATTCCACGTATTCATCAATGACCTGGACAAGGGGACAGAGTGTATCCTCAGCAAGTCTGCTGATGATACTGAGCTGGGAGGGGTGGCCAACACACTGGAAGGCTGCGCTGCCATTCAGCGAGACCTGGACAGGCTGGAGAGTTGGGCAAAGGGAAACCTTATGAAATTTAACAAGGGCGAGTGTAGGGTCCTACATCTGAAGGAGAACAACCCCAAGCACCAGTAGAAGTTAGGGGCTGACCTGGTGGGAAGCAGCTCTCCAGAGAAGGACCTGGGACTCCTGATCAACAGCAAGCTCTCCATGAGCCAAGAGTGTGCCCTCGTGGCCAAGAAGACTAACGGTATCCTGGGGTACCTCAAGAAGAGCATGGCCAGCAGGTTGAGGGAGGTTATCCTTCCCCTCTACTCTGCCCTGGTGAGGCCACAGATGGAATATTCTGTCCAGTTCTGGACTCCCCAGTTCAAGAAAGACAGGGAACTACTAGGGAGAGTCCAGCGTAGGGCTACAAGGGTGATTAGAGAACTTGAACATCTCTCATATGAAGAAAGGCTGAGAGAGCTGGGTCTGTTCAACCTGGAGAAGAGAAGACTGAGAGAGGATCTGATCAAGGCTTATAAATACCTGAAGGGTGGGTGTCTAGAGGAAGGGGCCAGACTCTTCTCACTGGTGCCCAGTGACAGGATGAAGGGCAATGGGCACAAACTGGAGCACAAGAAGTTCCACCCTCATATGAGAAAAATCTTCACTCTGAGGGTGAAGGAGCATAGGAACAGGCTGCCCAGAGAGGCTGTGGAGCCTCCTTCTCTGGAGAGATTCAAAACGTGCCTGGATGCGATCCTGTGCAACCTGCTCTAGGTGATCCTGCTCTAGCAGGGGGGTTTCAACTAGATGATCTCTAGAGGTCCCTTCCAACCCCTATGCATCTGTGAATCTGTAAAAGAGGAATATTGGGAACCCACCTATACTTATAAAAGCGGCTCTCAACAGTTTTTCTGTATTGTAAATTGTTGCAAATTATATTTTCATATTTTAAAAATATTTTACATTTTTACAAAGTTTTGTCCTGACAGCTTTGGCTTAAGCAAAATTATATGAATTTGAGCAGTTTAAATGGAACTAGAAGACCAATGGGTTTAATTGTACAGTGTAAGTATTTATATAAGGACAACGCAAAGTACAACAAAGCATGTGGATGCTACTAACTTGTCTTTTTACAGAAGTACTGTCCCAGGACTGCATCTGATTGACATCAGAAACATCAACACTGTAAAATGCAAGTGCATAGTGCATTTTTATGACCGTATTTGACATAATAAGTGTTTAGTTCTGGCTTCTATGAAAAAAAGAGGTTAGTCTACATTTGTAATTATTTTGTTTGTTTCTTCCTAGTTTGTTCACTCTTTACTACTGCAGGGGGCATATTTGTCTTGTATGGGTGATTGAAGATGATTGTCTGCTTGGACAGTAGACCTAATTAATTTCTGACACCAAGGCCAGTTACAGTGTATAGGAGAAGTTGAACACAAATAGACCAGAGGTTATTATTGAGGACAAGAACAATATATTTCCCAAGCCAGGTCTTAATGCTGTGAAACAGAGTTATAGTATATTAGCATTTTCCAATCTTCCCTTGAATTTTTATATACAGACTCAACTTTCTTTGCAGAACTCCCTACAGGCAGCCACAGCTGGGGTGTCCATTGAGCAAAACATAAGGTTGCAGACTTTTTAGTTTGAGTTGAGGAATAACACTTGACTGTAGCTAAGACAGAAATTATAATGTCATCTCGATGTGGAATCAGACAAAGAAATGGAAAACACTCAGTTATAGTGTTGCTACAGAATTTTATTTGATGCATGGTGACACAGGGAACTATTTTATTACAGTTAGCCACATATCAAGAAACTTGAAGCAAAATTATACCTCACCATTATTTAAAAATATATGACTATTATGGAGGTGGAATCTCCTTAATTTAACTTCGTATAATCTTAAAATTATTTTTCTAGAGCAGAGCACGCTTGGTCAATAATTGCTTTGTGACATTTCTAACCTTAACTCTAGGGACTTTTTTGTTGCTATCATATTGTAAGGAAACAGATTTCCTGTGATGAAGGGTGGAAATGCATGAATTCAAATACATTAGCAGATTATGTCTCTAATTATTCTTGAATAAACTCTTTGCTAGAAATTTTCACATTTAAAGACAGATGCAATCACGCCTCCATAATGGGGACATTTCAATGGTTGTTTAAAATGATCAAATATTTAACATTTTAAATTATCAATAATTAAACATTTAATACCTCTTTGTTAATATTTCTGCAATATTTTCTTATTTTCAAATAATTATTTATATATATCTGTAGTCTGTGTGTAGAAGTCATATGTCTTATTTCTTATCCTCTGTAAGCAGATTACACTTGTATTGTGGTTATATGACAAGGTAGCGGGGTGCTACAGGGGTGGTTTCTCTGAGAAGCTGCTAGAAGCTTCCGCCATGTCCGACAGAGCTAAAGCCAGCTGGCTCCAAGACAAACCCGCTGCAGGCCAAGGCCGAGCCCATCAGCTATGGTGGCTGTGCCTCTGGGATAAGAGAGTTAAGGAAGGGAAAAAAAGCCAAAACTGAGCAGCTGCAGTCAGAACAGAAGACTGTGAGAGGAACACCTCTGCAGTCACCAAGATCTGTGAAGAAGTAGGGGCAGGAGGGGCTCCAGGTGCTGGAACAGAGATTCCCTTGCAGCACGTGGAGAAAACCATGGTGAGGCAAGCTGTCTCCCTTCAGCCCATGGAGGTCCATGATGCAGTCCCTGCAGTACCTCACACCAGAGCAGGTGGATGCACGTGAAGGAGGCTGTGACCTTGTGGGAAGTCTGCACTGGAGCAAGCTCCTGGCAGGACCTGAGGCCCCATGGAGAGAGGAGCCCACACTGGAGCAGGTTTGCTGGCAGGACTCCTATGGGGGATCCATGCTGGAGCGGTTTGTGTAGAACTGCAGCCTATGGGAAGGACTCACATTGGAGAAGTTGGTGAAGGACTGTCTCCCATGGAGTCCCATGTCTCCACACGCTGAAGCAGAGGCAGCGTGTGAGGAGTCCTCCTCCTGAGGAGGAAGGAGCTGCACAGACAACGTGTGATGAACTGACCACAACCCCCATTCCCCGACCCCTTGTGCCGCTGGGGGGGGGAAGAGGGAGAGAAATGGGGAGTGAAGTTGAGCCTGGAAAGAAGGGAGGGATGGGGAGAGGTGTTGGCTTTATTTCTCATTACTCGACTGTCATTTGATTGATATTAAATTAAATTAATTTTTCCTTGGGTCTGTTTTGCCCGTGATGGTATTTGGTGAGTGATCTCTCCCTGTCCTCATCTCGACCCAAGACCCTTTCATTGTATTTTCTCTCCCTGCCCAGCTGAGGAGGGCAGTGACAGAGCGGCTTTGGGGGGCACCTGGCCTCCAACCTGGGTCAGCCCACCACAGTGCTAAAAGAAGAATTGCATTTTTATAGGTATATATACGAGAAATCATGTCAACAGGTAGCAGTTTAGAGTACGCAGTGTCACTGATAGGGTTCATAGGATTCGTTAAAAGTGTCATGCCTTGGTAGTGGCTCCCGGTATGTGACTTCAACTTCACTAAAATTGAAGCCTCTGGCATGATATTCTGCAACTGTTTAACAATATTCAATAAGACTATAAAAGTTTAAGATCGGAAGAAAAAGAGGATGTTATGCGTATAACTGACTTTTTATTTGTTGGCTGAATAAAAATAATTTTAAGCCTGTGTAGAATTCATTTTTTACCTTCCTTAATGAAATGAGAGAGTGAAGTGGGTTTTTTGATGAAAAATAATTAAATTTAATCTTCCCCCAACTCCATAAACATAAACTTTAAAACTTTTTTTCAAAATCTTGTAATGAAAAAGTGATTTATTATATTTAAGAAGTGTGAAATTAGTCATCTTCATTCATTGTTGTGTATGTCTATTTTGCTGAATCTGTGAAGTTTTTGTAGGTGTTGTGGTTTAACACCAGTAGACAGCTCAGCCCCACAAAGCTGCTCACTCACTGTCCCCCAGTGGGATGGGGGAGACAATCAGAAGGGTAAAAATTAGAAACTTGTGGGCTGAGACAAAGACAGCTTAATAGGTAAAGCAAAAGCCGCGTGCACAAGCAAAGCAAACCAAGGAATTTATTCACCACTTCCCACGGCAGGCAGGGGTTCAGCCATCCCCAGGAAAGCCGGGCTCTGTCACACATAACAGTGACTTGGGAAGACAAATGCCATTATTCCAAATGTCACCCCCCTTACTTCTTCTTCCCCCATGTTTATATGCTGAGCATGACGCCATACGGTATGGAATATCCCTTTGGTCATTGGGGTCAGCTGTCTCTGCTGCATCCCCTCCCAACCCCTTGTGCACCCCCAGCCTACTCGCTGGTGGGTTGGGGTGAGAAGCAGAAAAGCCCTTGGCTCTGTGTAAGCACTGCTCAGCAGTAACTAAAATATGTCTGTACTATCACCAGTTTTCACCACAAAGCCAAAACACAGCACTATATGACTTGCTATGAAGAAAATGAGCTCTGTCTCAGCCCAGCTCAGTACCGTAGACACAGCAGTCATATTTCACTATGCTCAAGTCTTTGTCACTGCCCTCATGGTTGTGCCTTTCTCGACTCGCTATCTTGTGCAGAGTACATGTGGTGGATTCACCTTGGCTGGACATGAGGTGCCCACCAATCCGCTCTATCACTCCTCTCCTTAGCACGACAGCGAGAGGAGAAAAATGGATGGAAAAAACCCTTGTGGGTCAAGACAAAGACAATTCAATAAAGCAAAAGGCCACGTGCAGAAGCAAAGCAAAATCAAAAGATTTATTTTCTACTTCCCATCAGCAGGCGATGTCCAGCCACTTCCCGGGAAGCAGGGCGTCAGTATGCGTAGCGGTTGCTCCGGAAGACAAACATTGTAAATAATGAATGTCGTGCCATGTGTCCCATCCCCACCCTTCCCCTTCCCCTGCCTCCTCCTTTCTCTCAGCTTTTATTGCTGAGCAGACGCCATACGGTATGGAATATCCCTTTGGCCAGCTGGGGTCCGCTGTCCTGGCTGTGTCTCCTCCCCAGATCTTGCCAACCCCAGGGTGGTGGGGGAAATGTTGCAGGGACAGCCCTGATGTGTGCCAGCACTGCTCAGGAGTAGCCAAAACACCCGTGTGTTATCCACACCTTGCTGGCTACCAGTACACACCATGGCACCGTGGGGGCTGTTGTGGTGGCTGCTGTGGGGAAAATTAACTCCATTGCAGACAATAAAGCACCTGAAATAATTTTGTATCATTGGATCTGTGGCGCTGCCACTACGTTCCTGGGAGCTTCACCAGCAGAAGTGGCTGACAGAACAGAACAAAATGCATTTCTTTTCCACTGTTGCATTAGAGGACCATGGGCTGGCCAGCCTAATCTTAAAGGTGATGTACATGGTGTAATGGGGCTGGTGCTTGTTGGGCAACCCCTCCCAGTTCTCTTGCTGGTGCAGTTCAAGTGTACAGCATTTTCTGTGGCTCTGACATGCTAGCATTCATCTATCGAACTGTGTGCTATCACGTTCCTTGTCAGTGACAATAAAACCTGTCTTGCATATAGAGGATTTCCTAATGAAGCACGGAAGGCAATACAAGCAAAGCCTCTCTGCATTAGTGATCATTCAATAAATCACGGTTATAAAAGGCGAGGAGGTAGCTCGATTTAAACATAGAGAATTCAAGACTTTTATTCTGCTGCCACTAATGCAGCAATTCCATGTGCACACAAAGGTCCCATGATGCTCCGCATTGTTAATTTAATGCTACCATTTAATGAATAATGTAATAGTATTATACAAAACAGTGTAAATTTGCCACAATGTCAGGTAAATTGCTTCAGGGTGATCTGGTTTACACATGCCAGACTTCATGAAATTCTTTTTTTCCCTCCATCCTGAAACTTGACATATTTATGCATTTATTTATCGTATTGTGCTTCTTGTGATATTTTAGTGAGAGTTTTTTTTGTGTTGTTTCCCTCACTCCAACCTGCTTCATAGAAATATCTCAAAACAAACTGTAAATATGAAGGTACCTGCATAATGCTTCTCATGGTGTCTTCTGTATGGAGGCAGAGGTCCTGTAATTGCTGGCAGGATTTATAAAACTTAAGCAAACCCATTTCCAATACATCAGCTGAAGACTAGCTAAGGCATCCCTATCTTTAGGTGAAATTGGAAGTATTTTCCAAAGTCTGATGGAGGTGGTGGAGTCACCGTTCCTGAGGGTGTTTAAGGAAAGGTTAGACGTGGTACTGAAGGACATGGTTTAGTGGGTAATAGGTGGTGGGGGGACGGTTGGACTGGATGATCCTTGAGATCTCTTCCAACCTTAATGATTCTATTCTATTCTATTCTATTCTACACAGTGCAAGTAAAGCACAGTGTAGGGATGCTACAAGCAATCATTTGCCCTTCTGTCAGTTCCACAGTAGTCCGCTCTGACAGATGTGTAGGCTTTTTTTTTTTAGATGTTCATGCCCATTAAAGTAAGGTAAAGGATTACTAATTGTACTGAAATAAGATTAAAAGACTTTAAGAACATAAATTTAATTTTATTTTTATAAGAAAAAAAATTTGAAGTCCCAAATGAGTAGAAAAAGATTGGTCCTGACAGGAGATTGTTTATGGAGAGTACTTCGTATGAGTGCACTTTGGATACCAAAACTTCCATCCTTGTATTTTTCCAGACAGGCAAATAATGATGGGATATTTCTGTATATGCTGTATATTTTCCATTGCTACTCGAACTATTATTCCAGGAAACCTGTACAGGACTGTGATAAAGTATTAACAGAAGTGGAGAACTGGCACAACGTGAATAAATGTCTCTGGATTTGGTTCATGGTCTGAAAGAAACCTCATATCTTTGTGTGCTTCAGCTGAAGGAAATCTTTCCAAGAACACAGTTTACCTTTGGGTATATTGACACCATTTACTACTAGATTATCTTGGGCCTGCTGCAAAATTGTTCTTTGCAGAGCTTAGGAAAGGACGGAGGGATTTAGAAAGCAAATGATAGTACAGACTGCTTTGTATCAACTTCAGTGCATTTTTACACGCTGTACACTGTGTGAAAAGAGCAATGGATGTCATTTTTGCTTGTGACAACTCATTTCTGAAATAAAATGACTAGAAGACACCAGTGCACTGTGGCCATTCACTCTGTTGGGTTTAGTTTATCCCCAAGGTTCATCTGGGCTCTTGCTCTCCCTGGCAGATGGCAGGCAGACCCTTTTTCAAGAGGGAAATTCTCTGCAGTGATTTCTGCAAGCCATTAGGAGCCACACTTTCACCTAGTTTACTCTTCAGAACAAGTGCTTATAGGAGTTACATGGAGGGGTAATCCTCACTGCTAGCTGGGATGCCAGGTCTCAAGGAAAAGATGTAAAGGATCCAGAGAAAAGATTTCAATTCTTCTAATTTATTTCAAGACTTCCAGCCTGCTAGGAACGGAAAGAAAAGGACATTGTCTGAATATTCTTTAAAATGTGTTTTCTGTCTTGAGGAATAACTTATCTGCTTAACAACAGTGGGACATGGAGGAGGCTTGATTCTCTTTCCCACTGATATGTGGCTGGCAAGTTCATCCTTCAAAAGCTTAGTTTTCATGTTAGTCTGCCTTTTGAATGTGTACCACATCATCACCACTTGCTGATTTGCAAAACTTCTCTAGCTGAAATGCGTTCTTTAACAAAAAGGAACCTGTATTCCCTAGCAATGGCCTAACAAGTAACAGTGCTTGCAGTTGATGATATTTATAGAAAAGGTTGAGAACTCTTTGAGAATATTCTCATACATTTTTCTGTAAGAGACAGATGAGAAAATTTGGTACTTAAACCAAATTCAAGCTGTTTAAATTCATTTGAGCTAATGCCACCTACCCCTCATCCCTGAGCTTGTGTATGCTCACACATACATACATATTTTGCTCATTTCTTTAGATCTAATGTTACTTTTTTGCAGACTTATCCCTTGCAGAGCCGTATTCCAGTTCTGATAACGCTCAAAATAAATGAAGGCTGTTCCCTTAGCAACTGCCAGCTGAATAACCTTAAAATGCAGTCTGAATAAATAGAGTAACTAATATTTGTTGAACGTCTGGGGTTTGTGAAATATTCCTTTTCATAAATCTAGTAAATGGGCTTCTGCTGGATAAAGGGTGGGTTTTAAAATGATGTGTTATTAGTTTGATGTGCAGTGTAATTTGTTTACTTGGATTGGGATGTCCTGCCACTCTGAAGCTGAGTACACTGAAAAATTCTGAGAGCCAATTTGATTTTTTCCCCCATTTATTTGTGATTTATGGGTTTTTTTTTTAAACGGCTCCTTACATCTGAAGCCATTCGCTTTAGAGATAACTGCTTCTATTACACTTATATGCTAGCTTCATTCTCTTTCCTCACTTTCTATTAATTTACATGAAAATGATATTTACATTACTTGGAGGCCAGATCTAGAAGAAAATACCTCCATGCTTTGAAGCAGGGTAATTGGGACTGTGAACTCTTATTTGACTTCCAAACTCTTTGGACATGCAGTGAATCTTACCCTAATGTTTGCACAAAGACCTTGCAAAATGTAACCTTGGTTTTGGTTGTTTTTTGACACTTGCGTAATAAATACAAATAATTATGAAACAGTTCAGTTTAGGGGAGAGGTTTCCTCTGACTCCCCGATTGCTGGGCAGCTAAATGTTGCTTGGCTTTCTGTCTCCTGCAAGGGCAACAGAAAGCCTTGCTGTTGCTGTGTTCTAGTTAAATGTGGCCAAGGCAATGGTTGGCATGTTTATTCCTCTGTCAAAAAAATCCTAGTAAATTGTGACTGGAGGGAAAAAATGATCGAAACATCATGATGCAATACAATAACTGCCACTAATTGACTTTTAATATTAAACAATTTCTACAAAATAGGTGCAAGTTACAAAATGCTTGAAAAACCTTATAGATGGAACTTCCTGGGGAATCTTTTTTGGATAGCTGAAAGACTGCTGAAAGAACAGCAGCAGTACTATTGTGCTATAAAACTAATGCCAGTTATTATACATCAGTATGTTGGATTCCCTGGTAACAGAATAAGGGAAAAAATATGGTATGCTGATACTTTAGAGTGATAAAAGGGAGTATATACCAAGCTGCTCTGAGTTTATTCTTGTGACAGCATGTAAGAAATGTGCAATTAGAACAGAGATGATGAGGCTACCTGTGCTCTAGTTCTTGTAGAGTTTCAATCCTGTTCCAGAAAATTCTCAGAGGATGTCTGTCATGAGCAACAAGCTCTGTTTTTATGGTAGAAAGGTATTTTAGGAGTTGTGTTTTGTTTTTTTGTCCTCCTGAGAAGTACAGTTTTTCACTACTATTTTTCCTCAGAAATGTTGGATGACTTTTTAAATAAAAATATATGCATGTACACCGTGGACCCAGGTGATCTATCATCTTGAAAATAAAGACCAAAGGCATTAAAGGGAACCTGAGTTTCTAGGCAAACCTAGTATAGAAGTGTAAGAACAGTTCAGATGTGTTCTCCAAAGGGCTGAGGGTTTCATGCCTATGTATATTGCCTTATTGCAGTCTACGTAGAATATTACAAAGCCAGGACCTGGATGAGATAGCGGCTGCCAGCCAGCTTAGATGGAAATTGCTGTGTGAGAGGCTATCTCCTGGCAAAGAAAGCTAATATTCTGATAGGTCCAGATTTCCTTAAGTGATATTAGATTGGGAGTTTCATAGTGATAAGTACTAAAATTATGCTGCTGGTGAGTCTGAGTTACATGACATGAATGTAAGCAAAAGCTGTCTTATAGAAACAGACATAAGAGTTCATTTATTGTACTTAGAAAAAGCTTTATCTTAATTAGCCTGCAAAACTCACTCCCACTTAGAATAATTTTCAGTTATTAAATGAAAAAGCAGAAAACATTCATCTATTTGAATGACAAAATTTAAAAGCAGAGCAATACTCTCTTTAGTAAAGTGTTGCTGCTGAATACCAACAACTGTACTAACTGTGTCCATAACAATCATCTGCACTACTGATCATTAACTTCACAATGAGTAACAGTGCTGATTTATTTAATGAATCTGCAGGTAATTGTTGTTTCCTTTACTAATTACATCAGGGAAATGAGACCTGTTAGCACTGAAATGGCTTGAAATGCTTAAGCAAACCTTCTGAAGGGTAAAATGCCTCATTGTTTTTCTCTTACTTTCTGCCCTGAGATATGTTTTTTGTTATTCCCCTGCTGTTCTAATTAGTGAGAAACCTCTTTTTCATCCCTTAAATAGTGAACCTTGGACATATCATATGCTTTAGTATTCTGGGAAATTCCCCCAAGTAATTAGAACATACTGCTTATAAAACCTAGAACACTTCTACTGTGTTTACAAGGTAATGTTGTATAGGAAACATTTAAAGTCAGTCTGAAATGCTGAAATTGTTGAAGCTGTATTTTCAAAAGCTCGGACTAGGGCAATACAGCTCTGCTGTTCCTGCTGGTGACACAGGTCTGTGGTGAGACCTCCTGGACTTCTGAGACCTGCTTCACCTTCCAGCGGGTAAGACCTGCTGTAATACCATGGCCACTTAATCTTAACTTAGAAGAAGAGATCATAACATTTGATCCAGAATTTCCCATGCAGAAACCCTAACTTCTGGCTGTACCTGAGTACTTATTGGAAGGTTTCTAAGCAAGCTTCTCTCTTGTGGAGAGTCCATGAGACAGCAATTGTTCCAGTGTTTATTCTTGCTGTTAGAAATTTGTATCTTGCTCATAATCTGATTACGTTTAACTCCAGCTTCCAACCCCTGAATCTTTTTATGTTCTTGCCTGTTTTATCTAACATCACAAATTGCATTTCTTCTCAGGTCCCCTTGTACTTAACCTACTAAAGAGTCAATGTGGACACAACCAAATTTAACCTCATGCTTGCTCAGGCATAACTTACGATGAGGACAGGCTCTTCTATTACAGTGGCTATACCAAAAATTTGTTGGGTCAAAGAGAGGTGATCTAACTGCCAGGAGCAGGAATGACTGTGTGTTGGAATGCTTAGATTATCTGGGATATCAGTTTCAGTTCCTACTATCACAAATACTTGAGTTAATTAATTGTTGATTATTGTCAGGGCCTAACACGCGGACTTGATTCTTCCTGTCTGAGCTATTAGCATTGAAAGTCATGCAACAACAGCTTAATTCCCTTGCAAAAATGTGTTGTGGATAGTACACTTTATGCAGAGAGGTTTTTTTCAGCAAAAGCCAGCCTGCTATGACTAGATGATCAGAAAGGAAAAAAGTCCTTGCAAAATTAGATCTCCTCAAGATTTGAATTTGTTAACTTCCCAAAGAAGAGGAAGTTCACAAGAAAATGATGGAAATACAAGAATCAGAACATGTGTTTGAAGGGAGGGAAAATCGATAGAATAAATTTCCAGAAGCTCTGTAAGTTTCAGTTGCCATCCATATCAGCACAAATGGCAGGATACTACTTTCTGTGGAAGCATCTCATGGCAAAGTCTATATTCCCTGTAATCACTGTGCCATAGCTCCGAAACCAAACCATAAAAAAGTGTCCAAGCACTTTTACAGTTATGAAATACCTTATAGCAGAGAGGAGAGTAGAAGTCATCTTCCCCAGACAGAGTTTAATTATGCAGGAAGCTATTCTGCCACATAATGAGGGCCACCCCTTGGAAAACGAGCACTGACCACAAAGGTCTTAGCAACCTGCTGCTGGTATTATAATTGAAACAGACCAAGCTCCTTTGCCGCATTAGTGATAACTTTGATGTGAAAGGACAGAATGATCTTCAGGTTCTCTTGCAATTTATAAAAATTTTAAGTTGAATGAACAGGTCATCTGTCAGTCTTTTCATTTGTCCCCTGTTGTTTTTCCATGCTCTGAAAAAACAATTATTTTAATTGGGTTGTTGGCTCTCACAGCTCCTTCTGCTAACCCAAGCAAACACTCAGTCACTATCTCACCTTGCCTTAACCTAAAACTGCTACAATTTGCCAATTATTTTCTTAGAGACTGTAATGCATCTTTTCATTTCACTATATCTGGTGTTTGGAATACTAAATTGCATTTAAAATAGCATCATTATTGAATCTAGTTTACTTTGAGCTGTGAACTGATTTAACTTTAAGTTTTAAAGAGCTATGTTTTCGAAAAAACCCACTTGCCTTTGTACTAAATTGAACTAAAATGTTTTTAACTTGAAAAGTAATTGCAGCAGCAATGAAATATAAGATTTGAATAAGCATAAAGCTATGGAATTAAGAAAATTGAAAAAATGTATGACTGCACATCTAAATTAAACAGCATGAAATTGGCATGACTCATTTAAGGCATCTAAGATCTAATGAGCATCAGGTTCTGAGGTGAATATTAATAACTCAGCAATACTTGTGGGAATGAATAAATGTACATTATACTTTTAATCTAAAACTCCCAATTATAGAATCATAGAATCACTAAGGTTGGAAAGGACCTCTGAGATCATCAAGTCCAACCGTCAACCTAACACCACCATGCCTGCTAGACCACGTCCTGGAGTGCCACATCTATGCGTTTTTTGAACGTCTCCAGGGACGGTGATTCAACCCCCTCTCTGGGCAGTCCATTCCAATGCCTCACTACTCTTTCCATGAAGAAGATTTTCCTAATATCCAACCTAAACTTGCCCTGACGCAACTTGAGGCCATTCCCTCTCGTCCTGTCACTTGCTACTTCGGAGAAGAGACCGACACCCTCCTCACTACAACCTCCTTTCAGGTAGTTGTAGAGAGCGATCAGGTCTCCCCTCAGCCTCCTCTTCTTCAGGCTAAACAACCGCAGTTCCCTCAGCCGCTCCTCATAAGATTTGTTTTCCAGTCCCTTCACCAGTTTCGTTGCCCTTCTCTAGACACATTCCAGCACCTCAATGTCCTTCTTGTATTGAAGGGCCCAAACTGGACACAGCACTCGAGGTGTGGCCTCACCAGAGCCGAGTACAGGGGGACAATCACTTCCCTACTCCTGCTGGCTACACTATTCCTGATGCAGGCCAGGATACCATTGGCTTACATTGCAAATAAATACTTCCTCTTTTGCAAAAGTGATACACAGAAAACGATGTATATTTTTCAGTAGACCATTGTTTAATCAGTTAATATTGTCTCTGGAGTTCCTAAGCATAGATTATGATCCTGATATCTTAGAGTCCCACAAGGTAAATGTCACATGTCTCTTACACAGAGTATGCTATAGTCACTTTTGGCTAGTTTCCGGATCAGAGGCTACTTTTTCCCCCATTTTTATGACAGAATTCTGGAGGAATAGAATAGAATAGAATAGAATAGAATAGAATAGAATAGAATAGAATAGAATAGAATCATTAAGTTTAGGAGTGGTTTTACATTCTGCTGTGACTACCTGGAAATATTTCCTTCCCCTATTCTCTGCTCTTGTGTGTGTGTTTGTGGGGAATATTAATATTACAGTTTTGCCTTCTTACAGGGAAACAGCTGAAGGTAAGCTCATCCGACTCCCAACATGGAGGTGGTCACTTAAGTTTTTCCTGTGACACTCATTTAGAAATAGAGAACTGTACCAACTGAGGACATCCTAGCATGAATTTCTCATAATCTTTCATAAATTTACAATGTCATGTTCTTTATACAGTAAATGTAATTTCAACAGTCTGTACCTTCTCCATATACCACCAGAATTTGATGTTACAGAAAGCTACAGGTTTAAAGGAGGTAGGAAGGCACAAAAGGGCCAGGAAATGAGTATCTACGTTTTGACTTCCAGGCCTCTGTCTTAAGCAGAAACTTTTTTTTTCTCATCATCACAGGTAACTCCCCTCTCTTAAACCTCCCAGCAATAAAACAAAGCAGCAGAGCTGCTGAATATTCTTTTTGTTTTTAAATGGAAATGAACTTTACCCTGATATGTAAACCCAGAAAATTTCCTTTTGAATTGATATTTTGCTAGAAACTTGTTTGCTGTTACCTATGCATCAGAAGTCTTTTCACCCAGTTAGAGGCTATATACTTTGGATCTTTGCAAGGTATCCTGATTTTGGGTGGGATAGAGTTAATTTTCTTCCTAGTAGCTGGCACAGTGCTCTCTTTGGGGTTTAGGGTGAGAGTAATATCGATAATACACTGACGTTTTTATTTGTCGTTAAGTAATGTTTATACTAAGCCAAGAACTTTTCAGTTTCCTATGCTCTGCCAGTGAGGAGATGCATAAGAAGCTGGGAGGAAGCACAGCCAGGACAGCTGACCTAAACTGGCCAATGGGATATTCCATGCCATACGATGCCATGCTCAGTATATAAACTGGGTAAATTGGCCAGCGAGTAGTTGGTGATTATTGCTGGGAAAGGGCTGGGCATATTGGCCAGCAAGTGGTGAGCAACTACACTGTGCATCACCTGTTTTGTATATTCTATTATGATGATGATGATGATGATGATGATGATGATGATGATGATGATGATGTCTTCCTTCGCTGTGCCATTAAACTTTTAATCTCAACCCATTAATTTTACTCTTTTTTCCTGATTCTTTCCCCAATCACACTGGGGGGGGAGAGAGTGAACGAGTGTGTACATGGTGTTTGGCTGCCTACTGAGTTAAACCACGACACAAGGTCATTGTGGAAGATGCTCTAAGTATAAGACATATAATTTAAATTTTTCTTCTGTGTGAAAAATCATCTCTGCCTAAAATGAGTTCTTTGTTACTTAGAATAGGGCCTTACTTGAAAACTTTCACAGAGCTCACTGATATTTCCTCTGAAGCAGAACTATTTTTCAAGTTAATAACACAGTGCAATGATACACAAATCACAGCTTATTTTACATATCTTTTTGAATATTTCACTTTTTCAGTAGAATTGTATCTCTATACCTGCATTGCACTTGTAATAGGTATTCTTATAAATGATGCTGAGTATATTGCCTTATAAATTTTGTCACATGCAGCAAAATCATTAATATTTTACAAGGATTATACCATTAAAAACATACTTCCATGAAATGAAAAGGTTATGAAAATGAAATGTCACACACTGTGATTTTGCCTTAAAGATCCTAGTCGTTTACACAACACTCTAGAATAGTAGTATAAAAAAGAACAGTCTTTCTTTTTGATAGGTTTCATTCAGGAGCCAGAGTTTCACATTTCATGCAGAATGTTATGTATGGAAATCACTTGGAAAAGGTCACCATCTATCCTAGTCACTTCTTGCTTAATTAGGCACCGTAATATTATGCATTAAGCAATGCTGCTTTAAAGAATTGAAGGAGAGGTAAGAATCCCTACTGACATTGTCAGCTGATATGTATTTAGGTACATCAGACATGGGCACACGCCTGTACGTGTGCCTGACAACGAATGAAAATTGTATATACGACTACTACAAAACTGAATAGAAAACTCCTTTTAGCTAGAATACGTCCAGATTTTAACTGAAAAACACAATGGCAAATATTCCCAGTTTGAACTTGAATACCAGAGAGAAGCATCAGTCTGAAGGTGTGAGACATGGTGATGTTATTACTGAGTATTGGAGCAAAGAAACTATTTCAGCTTAATGGTTCAGTTGATGAGTGCTATAAAAGCTACAGGTTCGTACAAGCTAAGGACAAATGAGGCCACAAGTATTTTAGACTCTATTCTGTAACTTCACTTCGGAAAACTTGTTTGATCTGAAACGTGCCAAATTATTCTGAAAACTGTGTGGAATACTTCTGGAAAGCCTGAAGAGAAATGGTTGTCTTTTTTTTTTTTTTCTTTTCCCCAGAGGAAAATTACATTACTTTGAACTTTGGGCATTAAGAATTTTTTATTCTTTGCTTTGCTTTCGTTTTCAATCTGTTGGTTGTTATACATACCTGTATGGGCATCAGATTGTCAGCTTTATGTGACGTTGAAATAAAGTTTATTTATTTATTTAATATAACTTCAAATTTTTACTGTTATGGGAAAGCCGCTTTGGAAGATCATTTTATGACTAATTGATTTAATTGTCAGAATGAGTGTTCTGGTGTGTAGTATTTTCATGGCTTATTCCTTACTCTGCTGACTTTTCCCTTTAGGGTAGCTGTCTCATTGGTGGACTCTTCCACTCTCCAACTATAATTAACTATTTTACATCTCTGCTTCTGCCGAGTTTTTTAAAAGCATTCAAGTAAAAAAAAATAATTTAGGAATGTGAATAAAATTGTAGAATCAATTTTAAACTTAAGCTTAGCCCGATTGTTTTTGGAGTTTTAGCTCTTTAAAATATACTAACATTTCAAATTAAATTAATGACTTTGCGCATATGCAGAGATGATCTTTTATTCAGTTGTGGCCTTTCACTGTTTTGGACTGAATTTGGTTTTTCTGGCAAGGTTTTCATAGGGTTATAGAATCGTTTTCATTGGAAAAGTCTTTTAAAATAATCAAGTCCAACCATTAACCTAGCACTGCCAAGTCCACCACTAAACTGTGTCTCTAAATGCCACATCTACGCATCTTTTAAATACCTCGAGAGATGGTGACCTGACCACTGCCCTGGGCAGTCTGTTCCAGTGCTTGACAACCCTTTCGGTGAAGAATTTTTTCCTAATATCCAATCTAAACCTCCCCTGGAGTAATTTGAGGCCATTTCCTCTTGTTCTATCACTTGTTACTTGGAAGAAAACACCAACTCCCACCTTCCCACAACATCCTTTCAGGTAGTTGTAGAGAGACATAAGGTCTACTCTCAGCCTCCTTTTCCCCAGAGTAAACAACCCCAGTTCCTTCAGCCACTCCTCATAAGACCTGTGCTTCAGACCCTTCACCAGTTTTGTTGCCCTTCTCTGGACACGCTCCAGCAGCAGTTCAATGTCCTTCTTGTAGTGAGGGGCCCAAAACCAAACACTGTACTTGAGATGTGGCCTCACCAGGGCTGAGTACAGGGGGATGATCACTTCCCTACTCCTGCTGGCTACACTATTCCTGATACAAGCCAGGATGCCTTTGGTCTTCTTGGCTATCTGGGCACACTGCCGGTTCATGTTCAGTCTGCTGTCAACCAACACCCCCAGGTCCTTTTCCTCCAGGCAATTTTCAGCCACTCTTCCCCAAGTCTGTAGCATTGCCTGGGCTTGTTGTGATCCAAGTGCATGACCAGGCACTTGGCCTTGTTGAACCTCATAGATTTGTCCTAGACCCGTCAATGGGTTCCCCTGACCAGATGTCTCTGTTGAGCCTCTCTACCCTTAAGCAGATCAACGCTCCCACACATTTTGGTGTCTTCTGCAAAATTACTGAGGTAAGCTTTGTTAGCGGGGGGACTACAAGTGTGGCTTCTGTGAGAAGCTGCTAGAAGCTTCCCCCATGCCTGATAGAGTCCATGTCAGATGGCTCCAAGATAGACCCACTGCTGACCAAGATCAAGACCATCAGCAATGGTGGTAGCCCCTCTGGGATAACGTAGTTAAGAAGGGGAAAAAAACCACCAGGAACAATTGCAGCCAGAGACAGGAGTGTGAAGATGTGTGAGGAACAACTCTGCAGACATCAAGGTCAGTGAAGAAGTAGGGGCAGGAGGGGCTCCAGGTGCCGGAGCAGAGATTCCCTTGCAGCACACGGAGAAGACCATGGTGAGGCAGGCTGTCCCTCTGCAGCCCATGGAGGATGACGGTAGAGCAGATATCCACATGCAGTCACTGTCGGACACTGTGCCAGAGCAGGAGGAGGCACCAAAGGAGACTGTGACCCTGTGGGAAGCCTGCACTGGAGCAAGCTCCTGGCAGGACCTGAGGCTCCGTGGAGAGAGGAGCCCACACCGGAGCAGGTTGGCTGGCAGAACTTGTGACCCCATGGAGGACCCACGCTGGAGCAATTTTTGAAGAATTGTACTCTGTGGGAAGGCCACACACTGGAGAAATTGGTGGAGGACTGTCTCCCGTGGAGGAGGACCCCATGTTGGAGTAGGAGAAGAGTGTGAGGAGGAAAAAGCGACAGAGATGAATCTTTTTGAATTGACCACAACCCCCATTCCCCATTCCCCTGTGCTGCTGGGGGGAGGAGGGAAAGAAATGGAGAGTGGAGTTGAGCCCTGGAAGAAAGGAGGGGTGGGGGTAAGTGTTTTATGATTTGGATTTATTTCTCGTTACTCAACTGTGATTTGATTGGTAATAAATTAAACCAGTTTCCACGGGTTGAGTCAGTTTTGCCTGTGACAGTAACTGGTGAGTGATCTCTCCCTGTCCTTATCCCGAGCCAGGACCCTTTCGTTATATTTTCTCTCCCTGTCCAGCTGAGAAGGGCAGTGACAGAGCGACTTGGGGGGCACCTGGCTTCCAGCCTGGGTCAGCCCACAGCATGGACAGGGGTGCATGGTTATTTCTCTCCCTCTTGGTTTTCACTTTTCACTGTGCCTCTCTGGAAGCCATGCCTCCTTTAAATTTATAGGGTGAGTTGAGTATATATGAGTTGCTTGTTTTTCCTAATCAGTTAATTCAAGATTTTTGCATCCACTTGCAGAATTTAAATGGAATTTATTCACATCTCAACATTTTTGGTCTGAAGTGGACCCATACAGTTGCAAGATGGAAGAAGCACTTGATGCATCTCTGTTGATCCAGTCTGAGATGGTGACCCAAGATCCTACAGTCCAGGAGGAGCTTTGCCCACAGTTCAGTCAGTTCTGTGAAAGTCACAGCAACCTCTTGCAATGCCTTTCTAATTTATTTTGTACCTGAAGGGGATTTTGTCAAGTATTGAAGAAGCTGATATGTTAAAAACATGGACCAAGATGGCAAAACACAGTCCTGATTGAAACCGAAGCTAAAGAGCTAGTTCTATGTCCAGGTGGAGACCGATGATGAGCAGTGTCCCTCAGGGGTCTGTCTCGGGACCGCTGCTTTTCAATATCTTTAGCAGTGATGTAGATGATGGCATCGAGTGCACTCCCAGCAAGTTTGCAGACAACACGAAGCTGAGTGGTGCTGTTGATACAAAAGAAGGAAGGGATACCATTCAGAGGGACTTGGACAGGCTGTAGAAGTTGGCCCATGTGAACCAAATGAGGTTCAACAAGTGCAGGGTGCTGCACCTCAGTGGGGGCAATCCCAGAGATGAGTACAGGCTGGGAGAAGAATTTATTGAGAACAAATCTGTGGAGAGAGACTTGGGCGTTCTGGTGGATGAAAGGCTCGACATGAGCCAACAGTGTGCGCTTGCAGCCCGGAGGGCCAGCTATGTCCTGGGCTGCATCAAAAGAGGCTTGAACAGCAGGTTGAGGGATGTGATTTTCCCCCTCTACTCTGCTCTCCTGAGACCCCACCTGGACTACTGCATCCAGCTCTGGGGCCCACAGCACAGGAAAGACCTGGAGCTGTTGGAGTGAGTCCAGGAGGGCCAGAAGATAATCAGAGGGCTGGAGCACCTCTCCTATGAAGAAAGGCTGAGAGAACTGGAGATGTTCAGCCTGGAGAAGAGAA
Organism: Psophia crepitans; assembly: GCA_013399095.1. Taxonomy (NCBI): domain Eukaryota; kingdom Metazoa; phylum Chordata; class Aves; order Gruiformes; family Psophiidae; genus Psophia; species Psophia crepitans. The sequence goes on along the minus strand of VWZZ01007274.1, from coordinate 29,534 downwards.
GGCTCCAGGAAGACCTAATTGTGGCGTTTCAATACTTAAAGGGGTCTTATAAAAAGGGTGGAGAGGGACTCTTTACTTGGGTAGATAATGATAGAACAAGGGGCAATGGTTTTACACTAAAAGAGGGGAGATTTAGATTTGACATTAGGAAGAAATTCTTCCTGTGAGGATGGTGAGACACTGGAACAAGTTGCCCAGAGAAGCTGTGGAGGCCTCATCATTGGAAGTGTTCAAGGTCAGGTTGGATGGGGCTTTGGCCAACCTGATCTATTGGAGGGTGTCTCTGCCAATGGCAGGGGGGTGGAACTAGATGATCTTTAAGGTGCCTTCCAACCCAAGCCATTCTATGATTCTATCATTCTATGAACCAAAAAGAATAGCTGAATTAATTATTTTTCAAAAGTAGGTATTCTGTGCTCTGTTAGTAACATTTCAGATTCCCTCAGGCTTATTCAAAATATCATACTTTTTTCTTTTTTTTTTTTAAATCCAGGGGATCATCTGATATATTTGATTTCTGGATGTTTCTACAGCTCACTTGAAGTATACAGTGCTCTAAAAAATGCCAGAGTAGAGCACACAGCCTCTGAAGTCACTAGGCTGCTTAACTGTGAGTCAGCAACAGCTTTACTCAGGCTAGTTTCACTCAGCTATAATGCTTGGAGCATCTGGGACCACTAAAAATAAATTTATTTTTTTTAATGGAATGATCCAAACATACGCTTTATGTGAAGACACCCACAACAATTTGAAAAATATGATTCATTTTCTTATAAACAGAAATGTAAAAGTTTAAAATGAAAATGTCAGTCATCAGATCTAGAAAGATGTCTTCGTATTTAAATAAGATGCAAGTCCAATGCAAAGCACACCAAGAGTCGTATCAATCCTTAAAAAGTGCTACTGAGAGCTGAATGCCAAACAGCTTCCCAGGAGGCACGTTATGCTAATCACTATGGCAATCAGTTATTTATCATTCTTGCAGACATGTATTTTCCATTTACGCTAACAGGGTGGTTGATTGGATTTTGTTCATTAAATGGGCAGAGTCAAAACTGGTTTTATAAACTGCTGTTCAAGTTAATTAGTGAGTATGTGCGTACTCAGGAGCAGAAAACTAAGTTTTAAAATTATAACCTACATCAATCAGGCATGTTTTCTGCTTTATACCAAAATCATTCCACTTATGTATTCTGCATAAAAGGGAAAGTAAAAATGCTGCATTTTCATTTCCCCCATTCTCTGATGGTCTTGCAGTAAATGTGATGTTGTGACTCATAACAGAGCAAGAACAGATATTTGCTCTTGCTCTGCTCTCTTACCTAAAATTCTCCCAGGCTCTGTGTGTAGCTTAAGAGATGGTGCCGGGATAGGAAGATCCTTAGCAGAGTTCATTCTTCTGCTGTCTTTAGTTGATTAGTTATTAGGAGGTAACAAAGATGACCTGCAAGCACTACCACGAGGTTAAAACCTAAACATTAATAATTAAAACAATAACAATAAGGCTTTAAAGTCAATCAGTGGTGGAAATGCTGGACTTTGATTTCAGAGATCCAGATTCAGCTCCTACACGTCCGTGTGGGAAGAGTGAGTGGTTTCATTATCCTGGGCACGTTCACAATTTCCCCATACATATTTGTGAGTATGTCTTTGTAAAACAGATGCAGATGTGTTTTTTCTTCTCTACACCACAAATTGTTTAAAGATCCAGCTGAGGATTTCACAGATCTCAAACGCCTTTTCTCTCTGACTTGTATTATGTGTCTGGGAGTAGATTTGATTGCTCTGGTCCTGGGAATAGGGGGTATTCCTAAATAGCATTTTTCAGTATGGAAGCTTTTTGTGTGAACAGTTCCATATTCACTGGACAGATAAGGTAGGATATTTGCCTTTCACAGATCTTTGCAGTGCTTTGTCCATTGCATGTGAAAGAACAATGGGAGAGAAAGCTGGGATGTGGTATCTTCTTATCCATTGCCCATTTGTCTCCAAACTGAGGAGTCCTCGTCCTTTTAGCCTCTCCCCAGGAGGCGGACATTCTAGATGATACCCTTGATCATTTTAGATGTCTTTCTCTTTGATATCTCTGTTATGTCTTTTTTGAGATGTGGAGATCTCAAGTGCACACAGTACCAGTACTGTGATAAACCCAACGATTTCTCTTGCAGAAAAATGTTTTTACATCTTTCTCTCAATAACGCTCCTGATGATACACAAATTTTACTGCATTTTAGCAGGTACTCTATGGTGAGCCATAAGTTTCTGACTCCCTCTGAGATAACTCCCAAGTCCCCTTTCCAGAGTTTCACCTCTCATTTCTACACTCAGCGTGAAGCAACCACAGTTTAGATTTTCTTCACTTCACATTCATTGGATTGAAACACACTTGCTGCCTTTTTCCTCCTTCCCTCAGTTTTGTGCAGTCCTTCTGAAGGGCTTCAGCATTACCTGCCATTTAATTACCTGAAAGGTCTTAATATCATCATGATTTTGAGAATTAAGTGTCCAAAGAAGATATAGGGTGGCTAGAAAGTGTCCAAAGAAGATATAGGGTGGCTAGACATCTCTCACCTTACTTCTGCAGCATCAACAACAAAACAAACAGAAAGCTCCCTTTCCCATCTGGAGTTCCTTCTCTGTAGCATCTTGCCCAAAGCCTTGTGAAAAGTTTATGGCACTACAGATTCTACTGTACTGAAATTCAACAAACTAAGGTGGGGCGAGGGGTGGTGGTGGTGTGTGGGGCAGAGGGTTGGACCTTCCACCTCCCCACATAGTCTGGATGCAGAGGGTTGTGTGAGACACATGGTTTCATTTTGGTTCTGGCTTGTTTGCTGGTCAAAACAAGAAGTCATATTGGGTTTTGGGGCTTTTTTGTCCCATACTTTTCTTACTTTTTTTAGATATTTACAGTATCTTCAGAGCTCTACTCTTTGACTAAAAGTAGGAAAGAATTCAGCAGCCATTTAAGAATAGAAATTCCTCACCATTTCACTGTAGTTCAGGAAGGTAAATATTTTCCTGTGGAGGGAAGGGTTGTGGGAGTAGCTATGCCTTGAACAAATGGAGTATGTTTGGCAATATGATGTCACATCAAGGCTTAAGGTGCTGTAAATCTCTTATGCTGAAGGATTTTCAGTGTCATAGCTCTTAGTAAATTAGAAAGTTTCAAAGAAATGTTTGGGTCTAATAAAAAATGATCCAAAAGGTCAGACTCTACCATTCTGCAAACTGAACTTGCAGAGATCCAGCAATATTCACGCCATTTATGATCTAGAAATCTGATGAAATTTTTACCACTGCAAGTGTGTTTCTCATGCTGCAATAATGCATTCAGTTAGCAACCTGCCAGTTTTATCTCCTGCATTTAATGGCCAAAGCTTTAGTGAAGAGCGTTAAGGATTGATATTTTCTTTTGTGGGTACTTTGGGTACCCAAATGGCTTTTTTTTAAGAGAAATTTGTAGTGATGAATTCCTTTCACTTCCCATTCAAAAACTTTGGCATTAGTTTCTATTCCCCTGAAAAAGTCGGAAAGTGTTGACGGATGGCAGCCCACCACAGCAGAAAGCTACCTTAGTTTTTTGGGTATCTAGTGCAGTCATTCACAGATGGGGAAAAATGCTTTCTCTCCCGTGTGTTGGAGGGGAAGAGACTTACCCTTTCAGATGGCTTGTTCGAAGGCAAACACTGCTAGATCAAGACTCTGGGTGAACTCCAGACCATCCTCGTGGGCAATGATGCCTGTGGATTTCCTCCTCCTTTTGTCTCTCCTCCCCACCCCACCCCATATACACATGTACCCTTCTGCGTAAGGCAGAGGGAGGAAGAAGAGGCTGCCCAGGGACTTGTAGGGCAGGGTGAAGTGTTACTTTTCATCTCTGTAGCAAGAGCAGGAAATAAACTCAGTGTATCCTAGATTGTTTCTTTTTTTCCTAATAGAACTTTAAACTCACATTGAGGTGTCTTTTCTAAGTCAGGTGTGAAGTTTTAAAGGAATATCAGGACTACACTGTTTTAATATCCTGTCTGAAAAAGTCCGTTTTGTAGGAGATAAGAGATGATGTCATTATGAAATGGAAATGCTTGCTCAAGCATGCATCATAGCAATGGAGCTTGGAGTAAAATTGTACTTGCTAAAGCTTTGACCCACATATGTTTCAGATAATTGCAGTATCTTTTTATTCACGTTTTCTGTTACTAAAAGGAAATTGATGCATTTTCTCATCTTATTTTCTGTACAAAAATCAAAATATGCTGAATGACTTTTTCTGTGATTGACATGTATAGTACCTGCCTTTGCTATTCGTCTTGATAACTGTATCTTTCATGGAGACAGGCTTTTATTCTAAATTTTTTTAGAACTGATGAATTTAATCTTAAAAAGGGAAAACCCCACCCAATCCAAAAAACCAACACCAAATCAACATACCAAAAAGGCATGTCTCTAGCTAGACATAAATTTTTCACCATAGTAAAAGATGAACCAAGACACATCACAGGTTTCTATATCAGTTTCTTCTGATGACCAAGTAGGTTTCTCCTACAAGCTAGGGTGCTTAGTTAATAGTCTGACAGCAGTAAAGGAGCACAGGAAGGAAGAATGGCTGTGCATCTAAACATCTGTGCCAATTTTTCTGAAGCAGCTGACCCCTCTGACAAGTAATGTGAATTTCGAAATAGCTAATGTACAATTTTCCATAGATTTTTTTCTTCTAGGCTTGTGAGTCTTGATTCTATGTATACTATCATTATCTTGTTTAAAGCATTAAAAAGATGTACCACAATAAAGGCGAAGTCAGTGCTCAGGTCTGTCTTTACTGGAACTGAGACAAAAGTCTTAGAGCAAACTCAGGGAGTGTATTTTTGGAAGCAGCCTGTGTGTAAGCTTGCTTAGGGAGGCTGCTTGTAATAGCCTAAAGCCAACTAGTCTATGGTAATAAAATGTTCATTTTCTCTTATGCTTGACATTGTTTTGTTCAGAAGCATAGGAAGTAATTAAGAAGGAAAATGTCTTTCATCTTCAGAGGAATGGGGATGACAGCCATAAAAGGGCAAGAGTGGGTTGCAGTTTGGTAGAAGTTCTGATAGGATATGGATTTTCAATATGCACAGTTCTCTCATGTCAGCAAAAATAGGTCATTACAGTTTTCTGTGACTTTTATAACTAATTTAATGGAAGTCCTGATATAATATGCTATTTAAGCCGTACCCATTTTGTAATTGAAGTCTCAGTTCAAATGGTGACTGTGGCAATCATTATTTCCAAAATGGAGGTTTTGACTTCGCACTGTGTTGCAAAGTCATTTATCCTTGTAAATATGCATTTCATGAAGAAGTGATTGGGGATTACTAAAAACTCAAAACTATGAAAGAAAAGAAAAATATTTGCTATAATTGGTCATCCATTATTACATTTTTTCCTTCAAAAGAGTATTTATATTTTTTAAAAGCTTTTTTTGTTGTGATTTATCACACAAATATTTCAAGTTTAAGGCAAAGCAGCTCAACTTTTCAATCTAACATGAAATGGCCATGCTGCTCTTTTGTGCCTGCATGGCCATAGGGTATCGGTGACACCAGAAAGAACGTTATGCATGCCAGAGTGGTCCCAGAAACTATATAATACTTTAGTATATAGAGGATTGCCCTTGGTGGCTCCCTTATAAAGCACTTCTTTTCATGATTTTTTTTTTTTTTTAAATGCAGAGAGCTTTTATCTCTGAAGCTAATTTGCAGACGTAATTTGCAATTTTTGTTAGGTACAGTTTCATGTGAGAGTTCCAGCCTTGTATCTTCCAGTTATTTAATTTTAGATGTAGTATCAACCCAGAAAACCAACACATATATGAAATTAGAAAGATGCCAAAAATTATTTGATTTTAATGGCTGCATTGTCCACATTCACTATAGCAGATTGATCGTTTTCTTCTTGAAAGTCACGTAATTAAAAAGTTGTTGCTGTTGGTATCCAAAATGTTTGTGTCACCCTGTCCTCTATGAATACAATTCAGGAGCTGACAGGAGATAAGATAAAAGTCAATAAAAAGAGAATTATTTATTAAAAAGATCTAATGTTACAAGAACAGTACACAGGAACTATTATATTACTGTGTCTTCCACATCGTATATACCATTATATATAGCATATATACAGATTGTATACAATATATCTAACATTTTGATATGGGCCATGACAGTATCTTTCTTTTGGTCTGCAAAACAAAGTCTCTTTCTAATTACTTTTTTTCCAAACAGGTCTTGTGGCATTATACAAAAATACAGTCTCCTCAGTGACGCTAGACTGCACTATTACAATCTTTTACATGAAAAAGGAAAGAACTCTCCATTGCAACTGAAAAATAGTATGTCATGATAAGGAAACATCTTCTTCTACAAAGTAACAAATAGGTAATACATAGGTACTTAAACATTTAAAACATGTTTATTAATATATTTAAGATGCAAAATACATATTCTGTTCATGTTGAATATAAAATATACCCCTTTTTGTCCCTGCAACACAACTACATTACCTGATGGTATATTCAGTATTTCTATCCGTATCTTGACACTAGAGATTGAGATATAACTAGGTGCAGCTCTATCTCCTTATCAGACTTCCATTCTTCTTACAAAGCATAGCCATTTATTGTATTCAGAAAGTTGTTTGAACAAAATGCTAGCAGCAGTGACTGTAGCCTTTTCGAATATTCTGAAATTAACTGCATTGGCAAGCAACTGTATAAAATATAGATGAAATTATGCTTAACTAATTTATAAAATAGCCATTTTGCTTTTTAGTTTATCGATTTATTCTTATTTATTTTAACCTTTTGAAAAATGGTGGTTTGCTAATGCAAGTTCTCTGCACAGTAGCAACGCTACTGTTGCACAAACGGCTGTGGGTAACTACTTTCTTTAAGTTTGCTCTATCAGGAAGGTACATTCCACCTTCCTGTCTTTGACCTCAAAGGCTTTTCCAGAAGCAGAGATATAGAAGGTATCCCTCTGTCTGCATCTACAGTCTATGCTTGGCTAGCTGTCCTGCCTTTGTTTTCCTAACAGCATGGTGACTAAGTAAATTTAAAAACTATTTATTTATAATCTATTTATTAGAAAATTATTTAAAATATTAGTGGGTAATAAAGATTTGAGTTGAACCATCTCTTGAAAATTTTACTGATAAAATATTCAAAAGAAATAAAAATTTAGTCATCAGTCAGCTTTTTACCTACCAAGCACTTGATACGTGTTGTGCTTTCTTGGCTATTGTTTTAAAGCTGCTAAGAAGGGCACAGTTAGAGTGTGCTAGCTCAATGCCAAGTATTATTTTGCTAGTGAGCTGGCAAAATAATAGCATTTTAGACCCAGAACCCATCAACCAAAATAGATTTGCTTCAGAACCTTTAGAGGAATAGACATCTAAAAGACCTGTGCTATTAGGACTTGCCTGTTAAATTCTTTTAACTTGGTATTTCCCAACCGAGGGAATGTTCATCCTAAGTGTGATCCACAGACCCTCATAACAGCATGCACAGCATAACTGTACAAACATGCACATCATATACACTAGGGGTCATTTTGATTCAGGCGCAATATGTAGAAAGGCCTTCCAATGCAGAAAAATTGTCCAAATTGTCTATTGAGTGAAAAAATTGTTTAGTACAGAAAAAAGTGGGGGTTAAAACTGATAGCACACAGTCCCTACAAGAATGATCTCTAGTGAGCTATAGAAATAGAACCAATTAACTAAATAACTGGAATGATGCTCAGTAGCACCTATGCAAGTATTTTTTTCAGACACAACATTTTTCAAAATATAACCTACTGGAGTCTGTATATATGTGAATGATTATGTTCCAAAAATGTTAATATTCTTTCCATAATATGTTTTCATATATACTTCATCTTGATTACCAAATATATAAAGCACAGAAAGTTACTAAAAAATAAGCCCAGAGGGAAAAAAAATTACAACTGGTAAGTGGCTGGAAAAAGTAGGTTTATCTATCTCCTTGCGTTGCTCTATTTGTCCACTTAGCAGCCTAATATATACCATGTTTAAATGCCCAGTGGAGTTTTCATTGTCATATGTATTATGAATTGATCTTTTATTTGCCATTGAAAATAAATATTTGATTCATTAGACATTAAATCATATTATATTTAATGAAAACTAAACTTGTTTCCTTTTAAGTTTGTGTTTAATCATTTTCCATTTACCTTGCAGTAAAATAAATGGCTTCTTTTCTGCTCCATCTTGCCACTTTCTTAATGTACTGTCTAGTAGTGTGTTGACAACTCTTTTTATTAATTAAATACATATTCATACATTTTCAGAACAAATTCTCTGTACTTTTGCCGTGGGCTGTGTATCTAAACTGTAGTTTTCTCTTGTCAGTTGAAACAGCCAGCCATAGGGGATACAAGAAAAGTATTCGTCAAAGCTGTATCAAACTTTGTTCTATATTTAAAAATATTTTTTCCCAACCAAACAGATGTACTGTACTAGACACCACTGTTTAAACACCTAATGATACATGACTGGGGTCACCAAAATAGAACATATTAAAAAAGTAAGATACGTTTGACAGAAATTATGTTTCCTTACAAAAGTTTATTACATACAATCTGCATATTTTTGGGCCAAGAAGCGTCCTCTCCCCAGAGGACTTTTACAAAAAATGAGGAGAAAAAAACCTGGTGAATTATTAACCGTGTCTCCAGCACTTCCCTAAGTGCACCACAGGCATTTCTATGGGTCTTTAAGCATTAGCTTGCGTTTCGAGTTTCTTCACAGACATAAAACTCCATCCCTTGGTGTCATCAAGCTAAAGCAAACAAATAACAACAACAACAAAGTCTGCAGTCTTCACCATGAAGTCGAAGGAACCACCAGTGCCAAAAGCAATGTTACGGTGGACGAGGAAGTGGACAACACATGTAAGGTGGGTTGAGCACTTTTTACTTTCCCACCTGAAATCAAAAGCAAAGTAATTAAGGAACAAATGATGCAAACACTTCTCAGTTCATTTAGGTACTAGATTTTGGCCCAAAACTGGTTTTCTATTATGCTCAGCAAAAGCCTAGCTTTTAGACTATGGGTTACCGTTAGAACTGCAATTATAAAATATACTTCCTACAAAGACATGAGGAAATTGGAGATTTTATGATGATATTTACTCAAACTCGCATGCTGAATCCTCATATTCAGTCTGCAAATGAGTAGGAAATTCCAAAAGGTTATGTGGTTTTGTGCCTTAATCCTCAAAATAATTAAGCTGCAGAACATGCCCTGAGTCACAATCACAAATGCTGTTCCTGAGACAAGGAATGAAAGCTAGCCATTGATCTTTATGATTGTCCAGAAGAAAGAGTCATCTTTTGCCCAGTAGGCCCAGGGGTATTTTCAGATCACAGCAGTCCCTTAAAAAGCTGTGCTAGGAGGAAATATGCTTTGGGCTGGCAGTAGCAACAGATCACGGAACAGGAACGGTCTAGGTTGACGTTTCAGGTTCACACCTTTTGGATACTACTCTTTAAGGACTAAAAAGCAATGTTCAGTAGAATTTTAAAGTGTTAGCAGAAAGTTTGAATTAATGTGCCTCATTGTGTTTAGGCAAAAGACAATGCTATTTTCTGCTTGTTCTTGCCCTTAATCCTTCCAGCACTTTCTCACCTGTGTGATACTGATACTTTAAATTCTTTCAACATACTGCAGTAACTGAGGAGATAGAAGCTAGACATCATAATTTATTTCATGAAAATACATTAATACTGCATGATAATACATTAATACTGTAATAAGTTAATAATTTAATAAAGTAATACCTACTCAAGGGAGTCAATGGGACCTGAAGAGAAATTCAGCTTATTCTAAAGCAGGCACATACACAGGGTTCAGCTACCTGCACGCATGCCATTTTAGCTGTGTTAGATAGTACACCTCCATCTGGTGGTCCAGAATAGTGTATGTATCCTCTAAGTCCCGCCTCATATCTATCAGCTCTGTGCCAATGTTTGAGATATCTTCAGACATCTCAGATGTCCTTATGTGTCTATGCCTGAAGATTTAAATTCAGACGATCGGTGGAATTGCTGTCTAGGCTCCACTGTTGGTCTGTAAGGTTTACATCTCAGCTGACTATAATGCTATTTCAGACATGTATTGTATGTGTAGACACCTACAGCTTAATTATGTTTCCAGTTGTCCTCCTAGAAAAGGAGATGTTTCCTGTAACTCCTGTTTTGTTCACCAGCCCCACATGAATGACTCAGATACTCCTGAGCATCTCAAATGGCACCTTTGTTTCAGCATATAAGTAAAGGCTCTGATTAATGATTTTATCTAATACCTAGAGAATTGTGAGAACTTTTTTTCAGATAGAGAATAGTAGAGTTAATGAGCACTGCTATAATTACAACTCTATCTAATATAAGTGTAACCTTACCTGAAAAAGATGGAACTCTTATCTGAGGACTTGCAGTCCCATCCCCTCCTTCACTGACTGCACAGACCTCAATGATGTAGACACCAACATCAGGAAGAAGTACAACTGCAGAGGTTTTCTGTGTTTCTATAACTTGACTGTTGCTCTGGCCTTCTTGCCTAAATAATACCTATGGTCAAGAAAGTAAAGAGTGGTCATAGAATCATAGAACCATAGAATGGTTTGGGTTGAAAGGTACCTCAAAGATCACCTAGTTCCAACCCCCCTGTCATGGGCAGGGACATCCTCCACTAGACCAGGTTGCCCAAAGCCTCATCCAACCTGACCTTGAACACTTCCAGGGATGGGGCGTCCACAGCTTCTCTGGGCAACCTGTTCCAGTGCCTCACCAGCCTCACAGGGAAGAATTTCTTCCTAATAGCTAATTTAATTCTCCTCTATTTTAGTTTAAAACCATTCCCCCTCATCCTATCACTCCCTGCCCTTGCAAACAGTCTCTCTCTGTCTTTCCGTAGACCCCCTTCAGGTACTGGAAGGCTGCAATAAAGTCTTCCCGGAGCCTTCTCTCCTCCAGGCTGAACAAGCCCAACTCTCTCAGCCTGTCTTTATAGCAGAGGTATAGCAGAGGTGCTCCAGCCCTCTGATCAGCTTTGTGGTCCTCCTCTGGACTTGTTCCAGCAGCTCCACGTCTTTCCTGTACTGGGGACTCCAGAACTGGATGCAGTACTACAGGTGGGATCTCACAAGAGTGGAGTAGAGGGGCAGAATCACCTCCCTCAACCTGCTGACTGCAATGGTTTTGATTCAGCCCAGGACACGGTTGGCTTTCTGGGCTGCCACTGCACATTGCTGGCTCATGTTGAGTTTTTCATCAGTCATCACCCCCAAGTCCTTCTCCTCAGGGCTGCTCTCAAACCTTTCTCCGCCCAGCCTGTAGTTGTGCTTGGGATTGTGCAGGACCTTGCACGTGGCCTTGTTGAACTTCATGCAGTTTGCACGGGCCTACCTCTCTAGCCTGTCAAGGTCCCTCTGGATGGCACCCCTTCCCTCCAGCGTGTTGACGGCACCACACAGCTTGGTGTCGTTGGCAAACTTGCTAAGAGTGCACTCGATCCCACCGTCCAAGTCGCCGACAAAGATGTTAAACAGTGCTGGTCCCAGTACCGACCCCTGAGGAACGCCACTCGTGACCAATGTCCACTTGGACATTGAGCTGTTAACCACAACTCTTTTGAGTGCGGCCATCCAGCCAGTTCTTTATCCACTGAGTGGTCCATCCATCGAATCCATGCCTCTTCAATTTAGAGGCAAGGATGTCATGTGGGACAACATCAAATGCTTTACACAAGTTTAAATGCTTTGCACGAGTGGCGATTCAAGTTATATACTAGATATTTTGTGTGAATAACACAGTCACTGAAAATGTTAACTGTTTCATGCTTTCATTAAGTATTTCTTGATGATACATTTAAACAGTCATCTCCTTTTACTCCCCGCTTCCCTCCAATGGCTTCAAAACATTAATAGCAAAGTATATTAGCAATTAATGAATGTGAAAGGACATTGATTATGATCCAGAGAGAAGATACAGCATTTGCCTGCTCGAGAATTAGGTCTAATACATTTTTTTCTCCAAACTTTCTTCCAAATTAATTTATGGTTCCACTGGATTAAAATTCTTATCCCCTAATTAATGTACATATTCACATTTTTGGCTCAAGAACTCAAATGCAAAGAAAATGCCCTAAATCATGTCCTTAGTGTGTTTACCTTAGCTGGCTAAATCAACTGAGAACAGTTCAAATCTGTCCCTGTGTCTCCCATAAAACTCAGGACAAGCTTATGGCATGTGGGAGGAAAGCAAGTGAGTCCATAGCTGTCTTTTTGGTACCGCTGTGCAAGTTTCTGTTCCCAGACAAAATTGAAAAGGTCAGGGAGGTGTAAAAAAGCAAAGTAGTTGACTGAATTTTTTCATAATCTCAGCTATTTTGATAAAGGTTAGAGCAATTTCTGGTTTATTTGAAACATTTCACACTTTCTCCTGGTGTATCAGAGGGCATATCAGATTGCAGGCTATAGAAATGATCATATATACACTTAAAAAAACCCGTCAACAACCACACTTCTGTAAAAACATTGAAATAATTCTGTTTTGATTTAAAAGATTGCAGCGAATTCCACTGTTTTTTATGACTTGTTATTTAAGAGTTAGCGTGGATTTTGCTCTTTAAAACTTCAAAGTTTTAAATGCCAGGTGTTACCATCACTGATTGTTGAACATCACCAACATGATCACTGAACAAATCAAAATATTTGTGTTTCTGCTCCATAAAAATATTAATTTTAATGTCATTTTAAGATGCCTCATTCTTCTGCATTTCTCTAAATCCTAGTGTAAACACAGTTAAATTGAAGTGTTAGTAGGAATTCCATTGCAGGCTGATCTTAATAATAGCCACTTCTGAGTCAGATATGATAAACTCATCCTTTCAGATAGAGTTTACTCAGTTTATAATCAGTAGTTGAAAATCACAACACAGAAAAGTTGGAGAGAGACTTTTTACAAGGGCATGTAGTGATAGGACAAGGGGTAGTGGCTTTAAACTGAAAGGGAAGATTTATATCAGATACTAGGAAGAAATTCTTCGGTATGAGGGTGGTGAGGCACTGGAACAGTTTAACCAGAGAGGTTGTGAATGCTTCATCATTGGAAGTGTTCGAAGTCAGATTGGATGGGGCTTTGAGGCACCTAGTCTAGTGGAGGATGTCCCTGCCACAGCAGGGGAGTTGGAACAAGGTGACCTTGAAGGTCCCTTCCAACCCAAACCAGTCTGATTCTATGAAAACACTGGGACATGTTGCTCTTTTCAATTTTATTTATTGCTTTTCATGGTGAAAATGGATTGCAGACTGTATAGCACACTTCACTTACAGAGGAAAACCAGAAAGGGAAAAAAAAAACCAGCAAAGAAGAGGAGAAGCCATTTGGAAGAGTGAAAGGTGAACAAGGTAGGGGAAGCACTGACCTTGTATCCCATTACATCAGATTCGTTAGCTAGAGGTCTGACTGGCTCCCACCCAAGTGACACATGAGAGCCATCCCGTATCCACATGATATTGCTTGGTGCTTGGCTGGGAGCTGAGGAGAAAAAATACCAATATGTACACAAATGTAGTTTATGGAAATTTTATTTAAAGTCAAAAGAATTTTTTTTGAACCTTTTATTACATTTACAACTAGTTGTGTTAGCAGGCTCTCAACTCTAACTGGAATTTCAAAAGACGTTTTTTTTGTACCACGATTGTCATTTAATAGATTGAGGTGTGTTACTGAGCCCATCCCATAAACTCCCCAGAGATCATGAACTTTAATTATTTTCTGTCCCTTCTTTGTCAAAAATACCTTGTTTTCTAGGAAGATAACCTTTGTTACTGATGCAAAGTCATACCATTACATGACTCAATATCAAAGCAAAGCCATGAATCAAAATTATACATGATTGCCAATTATTATACACTCTTATTAAAGAAAAACTCAAGAGGGCAGAGGTTGTTCCCCGACTTCTCCCTTTGAGTAAAGGTACTGAGATCACTTACGAGACTTCTTGGTTGCTGCACGCACAGCTGTGCTAGGTGGTCCATACCCTGCAGCGTTGTATGCCCTCACTGTTAGGTGATATAATGTGTTTCCTTCTAATCCTGTCAGGAGGATGGAGGACTCATTTCCCTCAGTTTTCACCTTTTCTGCTGCTTCTTCCTGTTCCATGTCCTTCCAATAACCAACCTGCCAACAAGCAACCAAATGAAGGATTAATATAGGCATCTGGGAAGCTCATGCTTCCAGATGTTCATACTTGTTATCCTGTGGAGGGTCTTTTTGCCCTTTCTGCCTTTTGTCTGACCATCAAGGCCTTTTAAACACGTGGGATTTACAGCCAAACCTCAGAGCCAAATGATGCTCCCATGTTCAAAATGATGAGACTCAGAATATCACAGCAATACCTGAAGCATGTTGAAATGCTGTGTGCTGGCACGAGAATGTAACTATAAGACCGAAAAGCAGAGGATGAACATTGGCAGGAAGTCAAAAGTATTTCAGAGCATTCAAGGAGAGCTCATCTTCTGATAGGTCACCAGAATATCTACTTTCACCCAGGAAAGCTCTGACTGCATCATTGAAGAAGTGTTGTGAGCAATAAATAGTCCCTTTCTGGCCCTGTGCAACTCAGAGCCATGAGATTTCTTATCAGTGTGATGAATAGGAAATGACAGAACACCAAAGGAAATATTTCATTCATCTGAAAAAATCTTAACTGAAGAAGAAGAGGGAACTGGATTCAGTTTTAGTTCTTGGATATAAACAGGTTTCTGTTAAATGCAATTTTGATAGCATGTTTATGCCCTTCCTTTTCAGATATAAACCCCTTAAATGATCTTTGGTGGTTCACACTGGTATTCACACTGAGTTTATCATAATCTCAAAGAGGTTATAGAGCTAAGCTAGGAATTTGACTAGTCTCTTTCCTCAGGGACCAAGTATTTGCAGGGCATAACTGGAAAAAAGTAGTATTATCTCTTTTTAATGTATCTAGGTGACCTACACAAGTAAGGTAATTCTCATGGGGCCCTGGTTTCCCTAACAGGAGATGTCACTAATGTGCCATTCAAAAACCTATATTCAGCTTACCATTATTCATACTGAGAGCTACTTGCATTTATTCCACATTTTGACCTTTTCTGAGAAGTTGGTTATTTTGTAATAAGTTATTTGTATTATATGTAGATAACTTTTCCTCTGAGAAAAATGTCATGGACAGTGCAATACTCTTGTGCAGGTGTCCCAGAAAATGGTGGACCAAAAAATCCAAGGGGTTCATAGGAAAATAAGACCAGCGAGTACAATGCTGACCTTTTATAATTGCACTAAACTGCCATTAAAAAGTAAAAAAAAAAACCAAAAAAAAATCTAGAAAGACCTGGCTGCAAAAATATACGTTTCAGGACATATCTTCACTTGAGTAAAGTGGCTCTGTTAACTTTGATCAAGGGTATATCAGTTTGTGCCAACTCAAAGTCTACTCTTTTAGTTGTAGAATTCATATACATATCTATCTTCTGTCCCTGCATTATCTCATGTTTAAATGATGTTGATTTAATTCTTAGGTTAATTACAGCTCAGATAGCAAAACTAGCTGTAGTCACCTCTTGTTGAAATACATGTGATTCACTGAGGAGGTTTGCTAGCTGAATGCTTGACCAACCCTGTTTGTATCTGAAGTAATTAATACCTAGTCACACTTTTCTTGGTAAGAAAAAAGTATCAACACCTATTCACACACTAGGATTTAACCTTCAATGGTTACTATCTTTTGGTCAGTCTGATTCCTTTTATTCTACTTGCAATGTCTTTACAAACTTGACACTACAGTGATGAGACCCACATAGGATCAAGCACTG
This sequence comes from Psophia crepitans, assembly GCA_013399095.1. Classification (NCBI taxonomy): domain Eukaryota; kingdom Metazoa; phylum Chordata; class Aves; order Gruiformes; family Psophiidae; genus Psophia; species Psophia crepitans. Next base: position 13,624 of record VWZZ01007274.1, on the reverse strand, counting down.
TATGAAGAGGTAGTGAGAGGCAGCACATGTCCTGTAGATCTTATCACCAGTTAGTGAATTCTGCTGAGGATCCAGCAGGAAAATGATCAGAAAGGAAAAGTAACTTGCCGAAGGTTGCACAGTGGCAGGGGTGGAAATGCTATTGAAGTAGTGAAATCCTGGTTCTGGAAAGCCAGGAGCAAAATTATAAGTAGCTCAATGGGTGTCATTATGGTAGTTTACTCACAGGGAACACCACATCTCGTGTGAATGCAACGTACAGTAGATAGCCTCCAGCTTTTACACTGAAGGTGGTTTTTTTTTCAGTATAAAGAACTTGTATAACCCTGATTTTCCATATATTCATGTTAGGACTATGTAGATATTAAAAACTGGTGAGTGTGGAGGAAAGCTAAAAGCATAACTCATCCCTTTTGATATTTTTCATGTGTTTGGAAATGCTCTCCACCACCGGCATTATCAGTTTGAATACTAGTTATATGTTGCCCATGTTAAGTCTGAAGAAATGACTGTGGCATGTTCCCCACCAGTTCTGCTGCACCACATGACGAAGGAGTTCTCCCTTGGCAAAGGGAATTCTTGAGGGAATTAATATACCGTATTAAGCAGCAAAAGCATGAAATGCCATTTGGCAGTGCTTCTATTTCGGTTTCTCCTGTACTTCAAAGCCCTTAAGTGTTTGGTGTCTGCTTTTAAAATTCCCCTTAAAGTTTTGCCAGGTGAGTTGGGACTTTGATCTCAAAATCTGCTTTTCTATTTCTTTCTTAATGCAGGTATCCACTTGTGGATTGCCAAATGAAATAAAGGAGAAGGTGGTTATTAAAAAAAAAAGAAAAAAAGACTCAAATGATTGTTGGCTGAGGTCAATTTGAACTGAAATGAAGATACTGCTGATGTTTAAAAGTGCTAGACATATTTCTTAAAACATAGTTTGTTTATTTACAAACACATCTATTATGTAGTTTGTTTTTATATTATTAGGTTTTTTTTTGTTTGTTTGTTTGTTTGTTTTTTTTTTAAAAATATTGCTGCTTTCTGTAACCTGAATTTTTACTGCTCAGAAGGGATTTACCAGACTTAGAATAGGTTTTCATTAGTGATAACTTTGAATAATGGTATAGCATGAAGCCTAAATCACTAGAGTAGCCTATATTTCAATAATGAAAGAAAAAGAAGGAGGGGAAGCATTTGGCCTGTTTAATGCATTATTGTTTGTGAGGTTTTAGATTTTTGCTGGTCTTTCTGTTGTTTTTCATCTGATTCCCAGACATCCATCTCTGAGCAGGAGAGAAAACAATAATGATATTTAAACAACTGAATAGAGGACATGCAGGAAGATACAAGTTGCTTTGTCTTAATAGTAGTTTAAACAATTGTTAAAAGTAAACCATCACGTTAAATATATATTTCCATCTAAAAATTTTCTCTCTCTTATACTTACAGACTGGTTCCTTGAAGTTTCATGTTAAAAGGTATCTAAAATAATATTACTCTTTTTCTCAAATTGGTTTCTAGTGTATGCATAATAGCACTTTGGTATAAATTCATGTGATCTAGTTGCAGGCCGTCTTCTCTGAATTCAGTAGAGTCAGAGTTATTGTCTGGGCACTCTTTCCATTGACCACAGAGAATTATAGCTACAAATCAGGCACTTCAAGTAAGAGCCTAAATTAGGTAGGATGAATCAAAGTGGATAAACATACACTTTCCTGTGGTCTCTGATTGAGTCTTTACTAACATCAACAGTACTGACGTAACTGAAACAGAACTTGAAGGGATATCTGACTACAGAAAGTGATAGGAGAGAAAGAGACGGGAGCTGAAAGAACTGCTGCTAGCCCTAAAACATTATTCCAATTTCATAAAAACTGTTTTAATTATCATTATTGGAAAACCTATCAGCTCCTTGACCTGACATGCTGCAGTCATACAAATGTTAGGGCTGACACAATTGCAAAGGTAGAACCAAGCACTTAGGACAGGAGAAGAGATGCTTTTTGTATCACCTGCTGCTGCTTTTTCTATCATCTCAAGATGTTGGTTTGACTGCCCTTTAGAACAAGGTGAGAGGTTCCTGAAAAAAGGTCAATCAACCTCAGTTCCTTTCCTCTCACCAGAATAATTGCTGACTGAAAAGAAGAAAGAAAACACTGCTCAGTACTCCTATGTTCTGGGGTCTTCCCTGAAGTAGCTTGCATCCTCCTGCTCTTAGGTACTCTCTTCTCCCACTTAGTACTGCATGCACATGGGACGCAGACTGGTATTGTACCTCAACCTTGAGATCATATCTTCTTATGAAAAATCAAAAATTGTGTAGGTTTCTGATTTTAAGTAATAGAAAGCTAGTAGTCTTGTAACAAACTATTAATGATATGGACATTGAAAAGAGTATGGTTCTCTTGAGGCCCTCATGAGAGATCTAGAGTGCGATCCATACCTTAAGGACTTGTAAAGCAGTAGTACTGCAGTGCTATAAAATCCTGCTTACAGTCTTCAGAATTTTAGAGGGGTTGGAATTATGATTAACTGCTGAGCAGTGCTTACACAGAGCCAAGGCCTTTTCTGCTTCTCACACCACCCCATCAGCGAGTACGCTGGGGGTGCACAAGGAGTTGGGAGGGGACACAGCCGAGACAGCTGACCCCAACTGACCAAAGGGAAATTCCATACCGTATGGCGTCATGCTCAGCATATAAACATGGGGGAAGAAGAAGGAAGGGGGGACAGTCGGAGTGATGGCATTTGTCTTCCCAAGTCACTGTTATGTGTGACAGAGCCCTGCTGTCCTGGGGGTGACTTAACACCTGCCTGCCCATGGGAAGTGGTGAATAAATTCCTTGGTTTGCTTAGCTTGTGTGGGGCTTTTGCTTTACCTATTAAACTGTCTTTATCTCAGCCCATGAGTTTTCTCACTTTTACTCTTTTGATTCTCTTCCCCATCCCACCGGTGGTGGAGGGACTGAGCAAGCAGCTGTGTGGTGCTGAGCTGCTGGCTGGGGTTAAACTACTACATAGGCAAAATTGACTCATATGTAAAAACTATCCAATTGCTAATTTTGTGTTTGGAAAAATTCATTCATTCCAAAAGCAAAGTCTGGTAAGTTGGTATGCAGGCTGGTGAAGCACCAATTCCTCTTTTTTCTCTCTTGCTTTACCAGCCTGGGGTAGAAACATCCATATATTCTTTTAAATTACTTCAAGGTACACTTCACTAAATTAAAAATCCGCATTCCAGTAACCTGTAGACTTAATTTTTTACTTTAAAAACAGTTAAAATACATCCAAGAAACAGCAAAAACTCTTGAATATTTCTCTTTGAAAAGGCAGAATGTAACGTAACTTATTATGTCAAGTAATCCTCTCTAAGAATGACATTCAAGATTTTCTATTTTTTATAGGTTTTTTTTGTTATTGCAAGTTGATCTTTTGATTAGGTTAGTGAAGCTCCTCTCCCTTGGGGGAGTTGTAATAAAAAAAGACATGATCTGTACATAAGTATTAGCCCTGGTTTTCTGGAAAAGAAAAAAAATAAAAATATCTATTCTTCCAGCAAGTAATTCTTTCCCTTTCCCTTCCCTACCAAGTGAGTGACCAAGAAAATACTGCCTAAGGCTGAAATAGATTTTATAACCTTCAGTTTATGGATTCTAAACAATAACTATGAACCACACACTATATTTTTCTACTGTTCTGACAAAGTTTTCAAGCTACTTCTACTTTATCAGAGTGTAGCTGACATATATTTAGTAAGGTCGGGCGGACAGCTGACAAATGTGTACTGAAGTCAGGAATAATATGTGCTTTGGAAGATGCAAACGAGTACAGCAAACCTTGCATAAAACTCGTGACATAACAGTTAACACTGCCTTTCAGGGATGACAATGTGAAATTGGACAAGTTACTTTGCCTTTCATTACTCCTTAGTACGAAGTGCAAACAGGGCCAGAGTGAAACTGGGTCACTGCAACCTTTCCATATGTAGTAAATATTCTGTCACTTTTGTTGATTAGAACCCAAACACACACAAAAAATAGCCCCCCTTTTTATAATGCTATTGCTAAAAGGCCAGAATATGTGAAGACGGTGTAGGTGGTTGTCACTGCTGTGGTGACCAGAGGCAGAATACAAATTGAGACATGAAAACAGAGTGGCCAGTCAGATTATTTTGCATTCAGTTTGAATTGAAGACAACATTTTGCTTGTGGTCCACTATAATTCTACATTAGGAAAAAAATTGTTAAAAAAAAGATAAATCATTCATCTTTTTATCTAAGTTACTGTATTTCTGTACATTATCTCTTTGCTATTTGTGGATTGAGAGAGTACTACAGGTTATGCTCTGCACTGCACTATGAATGATAAAACCTTAAAAATCAGATTTTTAAATAAAAATAGTGTTCACAAAAGCTGAAGAAAATATATCATGTGGAAAGTATAAAACTGTTCCATACCTAATTTTTTTTTAGAGGTGATTATAGCCCCAGTGTTGTTTCTTTTTGCTCTGAGGGGGTGCGTTAAAGAGAAACTGTCAGTATGTAAGTAAAATCAGGCTGATAGTGGGGAGGTAGTGTTCCTAAGTGAATACTCTAATGCACTGACTTACTATACTGATCCTGTGCATCATTACCTCCTTTTTGATGAAATCCTTCTCAAAAATGGAACTAAAAAGACCTAGCAATCCCGCCCTTGGATTGCGTTCTGTCCTGCTGAATCATGCAGAAGAGTGGTATTTACTCTTCTGTTTATTGAGTAAGGGCTCCTCTGATCGTAATTCTTCCTGGGAATGACGACAGAAAAGAGCGAACTACTCTCTGATAGATTCGTCTGTTAGAGAGTGGACCAAGAAATTCTGGCTAAATGAACAAGGGGTGCGGGAAGGAAAAAAGCACCCTCCTCTCCCCAGATAAAAGTAGTACCTCAGAATACTCCTCTAATTCCCTGATGAGGGATGAGGGATGAGGTAGAAAGGAGCAGTGAAGTATTTTTATTTTTATATTTCATGTTTTTGTTCTGTCAACTGCAGGTCCCTGGACTGAAATATTTACTCTGTAATCCTCACACTAGAATCCTAATCCTACAGCACAGTGAGGAACCAAATTATTAATAAGGTTCAATGTTAATTACCCCTGCTGTATCAATAAAAATTTCCATGAGACAAGTAGAGCAAGTGAGTGTTACATTTGGGGTCAGAGGATGCTGAACTCTGATTTCTAAACACTTTCCAAGACAGGAAGACCACCTCTGATACGAAGAGACCCCACAGTCCTACCTGTAACAGCCACTCATCACTGGGACTCATCTGCAGAGCTAAGGGAAGTGGTATGTGACAAGCAGGTAAATGCAAAATACATCCAAGTTATAAAAGAATATGTTTCTAGAGAAATAATTTTCATTTTTAGAAGGAAAATCTGTTCTTTATTTTAAAAATAAGTAAAAAGACATTAATCAAATATTTTGAGAATGAATGTGATCAATGGAATGAGGATAAGCGTAAAAATAGTAGACATAATTTAAAAGATGTCAAGATATCTGAGAGGGTGTAACGAAACAGCCACCTTTGAAGAGAAAAAGACAGGGTGCAGTGAGTAAGTTATTTCAGAGGGCAAAAGGCTGGCCTGGAAATTGAAGACAAAGGTTAGTAGCAAGTGGAACACTTCAATGTGGAGAGGGATAGCATTTGCAAGGTGAATATCATGTCTGTCAGGCACAGTTTTGTTCTCATTATAGATAGCAGTTCTAAAGGTAAAACAGTCAGGTATTACTTTCACTGCGTGAAGCAAGCCATGTGCAGAGAGGTAAAAACGTGTAATGTAAGGAACAAGTGGGGATAATGTACAAGGGAGTTTGAAGGGTTCAGCATGGAGACATAAATGGAAAGAGACCTGGACAAATGAGAGACCTGAGGGGACACAACATGGTCACACCGTGATTGAATTGCACTGGAGAGCAATATGAGAGTATCTAAGTATCAAAAAGCTACAGCAAAATCAGGTTAAAATACCCAACTAACAGACTCTAAGTTGTGGGCAAACATTCTGTCCTGGTCAAGGCCATCCAGCCTGAGGCTGTGCTACAGAGTCGTGGCTCTGCTGCTGCCTGGCCACCTATCTTTCCTTCCTAAGGCCGTCAGTGATGACCAACAGCTGCCAGGTCCTGTCAGGACATACTGCCAGGGAGACACTCTTTGCTAGCAGGTCACAAGATGTCTTTAGACATCCATATTATTGATATCTTTTCAGATCTACATGTTTACACTCTTTTTGTTGTTACTGTAGAGAATCAGAAAAGATTCAGCACTCCCTAAAGGACTAAAACAGTCAAGTAACCTGCACCCCAAAATCAGTAAACTGAGTCTAGCTGAGCTATTTCATGAGGAGCAGGTAGCCTGAACCAGAGGATCAGGATGGGTCGTGGTGGCCCCAAAAGATAGGTTTAGCTCTAGATCTGATTTGTTCTTGTAGGTTTGGATTGTAAACTGGATCCAGAGCTACAACTGTATCCAAAAGTGCAAGAAGGTCCATGGCCAGGGATGGTTCTCTTTCCCAAGACGAAAGGGCTATCTCTCCGCAGGGCCGTATTTGTGGATGGTGTGGCTGCAGCTTCCCCTCCTGACATCTGACCTTTGATGATCTGCCCAGCAGATGTCCCTCGGCCACTGCGTGATGAGAGCACATGAACGGCAGAGGCTTGCTCTCTTCTCTGTGTTGATTGCTGTCAGTAAATAATGAGTTTGAACTGTTCACTTAGAGCTGGAAACAGTCAATACCTAATCTTCCCCAGCCTGTGAAAGAGGCATGCTGGGTCACTTGCAGTTCTTTTAGCTCTTTTTGAAGTGTCAAAGAGATGTTATAAGTACTGGTGTTGTACGGTTTTCAAGCACAAATAAATAAAAGATGTTCCAGTGCTACTGCTGTGACCGTTGTTCTACAGCTACTCATATGTATGCTAAACTGAGCATAATTTCTATTGAAGTTTCACTACTGAACATGTTAACAGAATGCAACGCTAGCAAAAGCAACAAGACTTCTCATTATGATATTCTGTGTTCATACCTCAAATCCCTGTGGTCTTCCTAGACTTTCTTTAATATGTTTCCACGCAACAAGAATCTCTGATACAGACAAACTCGTAGCTTTGACATCAATGGGAGCAGCAGTGGGTTCTGTATTAAGAAAAATTGAAACAATAAACCTCCGCTGTAACAGCTTGTATTTATCAAAACCACTCCATCTGAAACTGTCATTTACTTCCTTTATTCTACCTTAATACTCACAAGAAGGTATGACAGTTACGGGGAACATGAAAAACTGAACAAGATGAAGAGATTATTGTTGTTGTATTTCTTTATTTGTGTCATGCGACATCAATATCTCATCACTGATGACAGGCGCAGAAAACTGTGACAGAATCTCTGGTCTATGATTTTTTTTTAAAAGAACTTTAATATTTGTAAATTCCTCCCTCTCCACATACCCCTTTCGTAGCCCTCGATCAGCCTAACTTCAGCAGTAAATGGAGCATTCATTCTCTACCTGACTCTTCAGTGCCAGTCTGTCAGCTGTGGATGAGTGATACCTTGCCAGGGTGCTCAGTCAGTCCTGCGCTGGGGTTATACTGAGTAAGAAGCAATATCCAGAGCTGTAGTGAAATGCTGTGTAAAAGAAATTTCTAGGACTATGTTCTTATGTCCTTGAAATGGCAGGCACCAGTGTTTGAGGTATGCCATCATCTCTCTGCTGTGAAGCATTTACTGTTTTACGCCTGGGATGCACACTTTTCTAAAGAAGGCATAAAGACCTAGGATTTGTCCCTCTGATTACCTGTGTTGTTATCAGTGGTGCCATGTCTGTGTTTCTATCTCCATGCTATTCCTAGGACACTCTGCAGTCCTGACCTCCTGGTTGGAGCAGAGGATCCTCTCTGCCATCTAACCGGGGCAATTCTCCTTCAGTGCTGCTGGGATCTGGCCAGGGTACGCACTGGAGGCTTAGGGCTGCAGGGTGCTTTACATATCATAGAATGGTTTGGGTTGGAAAGGACCACAAGGATCATCTAGTTCCAACCCCCTTGCCATGGGCAAGGATACCCTCCACTAGACCAGGTTTCCTGAAGCCTCATCCAACCTGGCCTTGAACACTTCCATTTCTCCACCACTCCAGTACAGTTCACTCAGCAGAGAGGTGAATTCACATTCCTCTGCAGTCGCAGAGCCTGTGATTTCTTCCTTGGCCTGAAGTTCCTCATTACATTTCTAATGTGTTGATCTGCTCTTGAAAAGAAGGCAGAGGTCCTGGCTTTTATCTTATAGGGACGTACATCAAAGAACTTGTGAAAAAAAAGTGTAGTTATTTTGAGCTCATTTAACAGGCTTACAGAAAAAGAGTTTCCTTATAGAACAGCTTGTGTTAAAATGATGCTTCTTTCTCAGTGATAAAACTGCTTTAGTAAGATGCCTGATATCAGTCTTGACTCATTAGCTACCCTCCTCTCTCTGATCATATTGTAGGCATTGTTCTGGCACTGCTGTCCTAAAGTTTTCCTCTGACATAGATTGTATGAATTTTTCATCCCTTTTGATGTCAGATTTTTAATGTTTGCTGGTCTTTTTGATCTTCTTTTTTATTTACTTCTTAAGAAAAGAAGCATTTCTGATGTGATGCAAAATGATGTTCACCAACAATGAGTATTACTAGTAAGTATAAAATACATATGGAACTTCTCAAGTAACAAAGAATTAAAAAAAATATCTCCAGGAATAAGTGAAATGATCTTCAGAATTCAATACTGAAAGAAATATATTCCTCATAATATGTTTTTCTGTTCAATAGTTACACCCTGCTTTCTATTTTATGTACTACTAAGATTTGTGTGGCACAAGCTATTTTCTAGTTTTTGTATTATTGAAGCAATTACCTTGTTGTCAGACAAGATTGCAGTGGGATAAATAATTTGAGATGTATACAGAGTGTTCGTTGGCAGCCTTTACAATTTCTATAAATGTAGAAATCATTTCCTCTTCATAGCATTCACTAGGGGTGGTTTCTGTATTGCTCAGAATAGAAACACAGAATATTTTCTGATATTTTTAAAAATTGTTTTCAACAAATGGAGTAGAAATAGTTTGGAATTTTTTTATGTGAAGAAAATGCATTTCTTACATAGCCAGAAATTATTCACTGCACTTTCACTGATATGAGACAGACATTGAAAATGTAAGTGTTCAGCAAAGGAACAGAAATTATATATTTAGGAATAAGGTATATTATGACTGAAAGTTTATGGAAACTAAATAGCATTTTTTATTGATTCAGATAAGATGAGATCAGGACCATAAAATTTCTGGTGATATAATACAGTCTGTGGTTCACTCCAATGTCATGCTTTATTCTGTGTGTCTAAAACTAATGATAAGTTTGGCAGGTTCGTTAGGTTTTTATATAATGGTCACTGGTGTTATAATCATATTATTTTCTTAATATCTCGACATTATGCTAAACCCATTGGTATCTGCCTGAGGTCATACTGACTGAAAGAAAAAAAGGGCCAATGACTTTAATGGTCCCTTTAATATTCCCTGATTGAATTAAGATGCAGCGGGGCCAGTTCTCCAAAGGCTGTGTGCAATGGCCACAAAACATTGCCTTTCCATGTGCTGCAATTACATTTTGAGGAAACATGTTTAATCCGTAGGTGTTTGTGTTGGGTATAATAAAACTGGACAAGGAATTACACTAATTGCATTGATCTGATGTTCAGAGAGGGAATCCTGAATTTTGATACTGGCAAGTAAGAGAAAGCAGAATTAGTTACTAGCCCTCATTGTGTTCTCCCTATTTATGACTGTAAACTAATCTGCTTTTCTGAAATAATTCTTAAAGACTTCCACATGAACTAGCTTAAAACCCAAGATCAATCTATTCATATTTACGTTGCTTAAACTCTCCAGTGGAACAGAGCGTCAGTCAGGACTCCTCATCTAAATGCTTAATATCCATTCACTTCTCATTTTGACTCCAGAAAGGATTTTTACACACTTCCCTAATTCCAAATCTGAGCTCTTTTGAATCTAAGAATCTCAGCCTGCGTAATTGCATTATGATTCCATGCAGTTCCACATAATTGAGATTTTGGGACTTCATCCATGACCCATGACTGTGATAACTACTTTCTGTGTAAAAATCCCCAAAAGATTTTCTAAAGGAAAATCCCTTCTGTGTCAACCTGTAGGTAAATAAAGAGGTAGTGTTTGATCCCTTGCTGGAAATAGCCACAGGGAGTATTTTCCAAATCAGAAGACTTCCAGCAAACTGTTTCCACTCTTGAGAAAAGCCGAGACCTCATGCTTGGCTCCCCCTCTCAGCCTGTTTGATGTGTAGCCCTGGTTTGGGGACTCCACCAGTTCTGTGATGGCATGGCTGCCTGCAGGATAAGACTTTCTCAAGAATCTTGTCCTAGAAAGGTAACAGATGTCTGATTTCCAAAACACCAAAAATGAGATGAGTGTTTCCTGAACAGGCCCTTGGACTTCTCACTTTTCTTGAAGTCCTTTCTATTTTCACTTTCTCTCTGAACAGTGTCTTTGCAGAGGACTTTAAAACTGAGACAAATTAGAAGGGTGAGGAAATGAGATATCAGTGAAGCTGTGACCAGGGCTGCAGTGCTGACCTCTGCCCTGGACCTCTTTTATTTAGTAGTGAAATGCCTTTACTTGTCAGATATCACTTCTGAACCCTACCTCTGTAATACTGCTCTCCTGCACTTGCTCCTGGAATACCTCCTGCTGCAGCTCTCCCTTCTCCATGGAATAACCTGAATTTATTACACAGTGGAGTGTGATGTGGGAATAAGGAGCTGCTTTATTCCACAAAGGCTTTACCTACATGTTAGCTACACGCGGCTCACTCATTTTGGCATGGGAGTAGAAGCTGGGCAAGTGGGTTGATAAAGTTAAGACTTTGTTGGATTAAAAAGTTCAGAGGGGCATTGCCATCTTCATGAATATAAATGGTTCATTTCCACTAAGTGACGTGGCAGACAGAGTTATCCTCAGCACCTATTGTATTGATTGCACATCTGACTTCCCATGTGGGCTAATGGCATTAATCAAAGGAATACCTAATAAACTCTTATATGTCAGGATTGTGATTTTGCTCTTTAAAAAATCAGTGGAGGCAGCTCCAGCTGAACTTTTACGAGATCTAATCCAGATGGATCAGCTGAGAGAAACAAGAAATAATCCACTGTAGTTTGCAGCTAATATGCTGATTTGTTAATTTTCAGCTTCATCTACACACCAAGGAGCTCAGCTTTAGCTATGAAATGAACACAGGACTTTACTTCCTGAATGTAAGATTTTAATTAAAAGACATAGAGGCTGCATTTAAAAGTATAAATTTCATATTATTTCCACTAAATGAAAAGGAAAAGGTAATTTATTTGTCTAAATAAGGTTTCAGGGAGAAAAGCAAGGGGAGATAGTCCTAACCAGAACAGTGCTTCACTCTGCAGTGTCTTATTTAACATCAGATCATACATTAGCTGGCCTGATGTGAAATTTCTCAAAGTTCTGAAGGAACAAAATTGCAAAGGCTGTTATACACCCCTTTGCCTTTCAGATATCTGAGAGCTTTGGTTCTCCTTTGGATCAATGAATTAGTACAAATCCATACAAAACAAGAAGCAAATCTCTATGCAGTATCTTTACATCTCGTATGTATTGCAGTAAGTGCATCTAGAGTCCCTCAGGAGCTGTTAAACAGTAAGACTGAGAGTCTTCAGGTTTTGCCTAGTACTTCTCAGGGCTGTCTTTTACATATCTGCAAGTTTTTAGCAGTTTTCACTACATTGATTATCAAAATTATAGAGCTTGCAATTTTTCTGAAGACGATTTTGTCAGGTGTCTGAAGGAAAAGGTAGACACTGAAACTAACAGAACTGAATCTGTACCTCCCATTGTGGTAAACACTTAAAAACCCCCACACCTTTATAAAAGACCTAAGTCATTTTGAAACCAGTTGGGTTCCCTCTTACTCCCAGAAGCTTATTTCTATTTCCTTTCATACTCTCGCCTATTTCTACATTACATGTATTCTAATTCGTAGTTATTCTTGTGCTATGTCCTGGGCTTGTCTGGGATAGAGTTCATTTTCTTCCTAGCAGCTGGTGCAGTGCTGTGTTTTGGATTTAGGATGAGAATAATGTTGTTAACACACTGATGTTTTAGTTGTTGCTAAGTAACACACGAAGTCAATGACTTTTCAGCTTTTCATGCCCTGCCAGCGAGAAGGCTGGAGGTGCAAAAGAAGCTGTGAGGGGACACAGCCAGGACAGCTAACTCACAATGACCAAAGAGATATTTCATACCATATGACATCATGTTCAGCATATAAACTGGGGGGTAGTGATAGCTGCCTGGGGACTGGCTGGGCCACAGGTGGTGAGCAATTGGTTTTCATTTTTGTCACTTATTTTTCTTTTCTTTCTCTCTCTTTTTCATTACAATGATTTTATTTTATTTTATTTTATTTTATTTTATTTTATTTTATTTTATTTTATTTTATTCAATTACTGAAGTGTTCATATCTCAACCCATGAGTTTTCTCCTTTTGGCATTTTCCATTCTCTCCCACATCCCACCAGGTGAGGAGCGAGCAAGCAGCTGTGTGGTGCTTAGTTGCTGGCTGGAGTTAAACCATGACAATGCTGACAGGTTGAGTTTACACTTGTAAACTAAACAAGGAAAGGGAGACAAGGCACCAGACTGAGCATGAACATCCAGTTGTACATAGCATGAAATACTTAGCATGACTTGTGGTGAAGTATTGACTCTGGCCAGTTAGTGCTCCCCAAAAACATGCCCAGGAGCATGCTGGTGCCTGGCCATGGATGGTTCCCAGGAGATGTATGGATGTAGCCACAGTCTGGAGAGTGGCAGTGTTCAGGTGTGCAAATGTGAACTCTTTTTTGGCTAGTTGGCTTCAAGGATAAAGAATGATTGGCTTGTTTTACTTACTAAAAAAAAAAAAAAAAGACAGACATGCAGCATCACTGACCTTTACCTTTAAAAACTCTCCAGCATCCCTAATAATTTCCTGATTTTCAGACAGCATCTTATTGAAACTTATCCTTTTTTTAGTGGACAAAAACCACAAGCTCTCCTAGTTTCTATTAATTTCCTTATGATCCTGTTAGTCCTTTGAACCTGTATTTTGCGTTCTTTGTTGAGCATGAGCAACAAGAACTGTAGATAAGATTTTTAGCAAAGCTTTGTGATAATTTATCAGAATGCCTGATAAAAATTAAAACATTTCAGTCTTTCTTGTGTGTTGGTTCTCACTTTTAGATTCCCATTTTGTATTGAACTGGCTTGTTACTACTCCCTGTGTACTTGACCTACTGCTTGTACGTCATTCATGTTCCTTTTCCTCTAGTCCTCTCATTCATCTTTTTCCTAAGTATTTTTCAGATCTTTCCCTGGATTGACAGTGCATCCTGAAGCTGTAATAACAGCAATGTCATAGCCAGCTCTTCTATTAGAATCATAGAATCATAGAATGGTTTGGGTTGGAAGGGACCACAAGGATCCTCTAGATACAACCCCGCCACCATGGACAGGGACACCCTC
>VWZZ01007273.1:470836-482840 GCA_013399095.1 Psophia crepitans | reverse complement strand
ATAAATCTCTGAATAAGACTACAATACCATCTTTCTGATACAGAGCCTGCTGTCTGTCTGTAGAGAACAGGAGTATAGTTTGGGTTGGAGATCAGAGCATGGGGTGCTGCTGCTCAGTGTTTTTCGTGCCAGCTGAAGCTGCCTCTTACACTGGAGCTACTTGAATGGGTAATGGTTAATGGGATGGCTTTTGCTGCAGCATCGACTGTGCTTCCTCCTCCCACATCCTCCTCCCTTGTTCTCAGTCATTCTGATGTTTGTTTTCTTGATGCTGAATCTACAAGGCAGGTGAAAATTGAAGTAGTCTGCACATACCCTGTCTTACTAGACTGACTTAGGTGTCTCATTGACAGTGTCTCTGTTGCGTCCTCACCTCTAACAAGCGAGTGTTATTTGCTTGTGACAATGCAGTTGTTTGCCTGCTAGTAGTTCAGGTTTTTTTTTTAAAATTCTCTGTGGCAGCGTGCAGCCAAGAGAGGATTGCATAAAGGGCAAAGTGGGTTAGAAAAAAGGTGAAAGATGATATGGGGGGAAGTGCTGTGAGCGCCTAACAGAGGTTGAAAATAAACAGGTAGGGAGCCAACCAGCTTTGAGGAGGATCTTTTAAACTGTGTGGTGTGTAAATTCAAATGCCGCTTTGTAATTGTACATGCGCTAACATGAGGCATGTGACTCAGAATTGGCTCCAGCTGCTCTTCCCGGCATTTAAGAACTTCTACTGAAAAAAAAAAAAAGAAAAAAGAAGAAAACCTACTTCAGTGTAGTTCTCCTGTGTTTGGTATTCTGACAGAAACCAACAAATACTTGCTGAGAGATGATTCGAAGTATTTCACTTCTTTCACTTGTTTGTTTGGCTTTTGCTCTCATTTTCTTTCCTTTCACGTGATAAATACTTCCAGAGAAAAATGCTGAGTGAAATTCTTTTTTCAGTTTTCAGTTGCGCCATCTATAATTCTGTTTTGTTTATTGTAGGGTTCTCGGGTCTGGCTGCGAGAAAATCATCAGCATTATCCCAGTACTGTTCATTCCTGTGCGGAAGGAGTCATCGTATTCAGGACAGACTATGGTCAGGTATGGGCATTGCTCCTCTGTTTTCTCCTTTTCTGCCACGCTGTGGAAAAGAAGCTGTCCTCCTTGTGGGGAGGGGATAGGGGAAACTAAAAGCCTGAGGTCTGTGAATAAAATACTTATTTTGTATGACTCAAATGAGCAACTGTGGTTTTAGTAGCTCTTTCCATTGCCTGCCCGGTCAATTGCTGTGACCATGGTGGCTGACAAAGCTGAAGCAATGCTGCCAGATGTGAGAGAGAGTCTTGTTCCACATGGCTCAGGGGTTGTGTAGTTTCCTGGAGGTAGGTGGCCTCTCCGTCCTTGTATTCCCTTTATAATGACAGAAAGTGGGGCTGGCACACGGGGTGCTGCTTCAGTGGAGGCAGCAAGACACACCTCCCAAGGCAAAATGGGCAGCTCCACCATCTCCTGTCACAAGAGGATTGTGAAGGAAGGAGGATGTTACTCCCCTGTCACTGCTTTTCTGGTTTGGGGGTTGTTTTGGGGTTTTTTTGTTTGTGTGTGTTAATTTTAATTGCTTCCTGGCTGTCAAGCGCTCCTGGCTCCTGCCTGCCTGCAGGGATGGAGATGGGTCCCAGCATCTACTCAGGTTACCTATTTGTCTCAGGCAGTGCCTGCCTGTGTGTCTGGCTGCCAGCTGGTGAAGGAAGCTGGTGTGGGGCTTGTTTCCTCTTTTTTTTTTTAATTTTCCTTTTTAACCCCCAGAAGAAGGCAGAACTAGCCCTGACAGTTACTGACAGCTTGGAAGCACTCTGCTTTCTCATGTATTTACTCTTTATCTATCTGTTTATTCTATTTTCCATTAGGCTACAGTTTATCCAGACTTAACTTCCTGCAGCTTTGCTGAAAAAATTTCAGTATTAGGTTGAGTCAGATATAAGCAGTTACTCTGAGACAGTCATTGATCTCTGAAGGATGCTCCCTTTGACTTTTGGAGGATGTTTGTTCCCTCAGTTTTGCTTCCTTTTCTTCGTTATTTACACCGGATGAAGGTAGCTTCAGATAGTGAACGTTGCTGAGAAAAGCACAGTGGACTGGAAAACATGCTACCTCTTCTTGCTGCCTTCACTTAATGTCTTTCTGGGTAAGCATGGTGGAAAAGCATGTCTTTCAGAGCCAGAACCCTTATGTTCCTTGCATACCTTTCTCCAGGCAGGGATGGAACCAGGCAGTTGCAGAGTGGTTTTTGATGAGCAAGATACAACCTAGTTGAGGTGATGAAACAACTAAAGTCTGAGGCAGAGAAAATGATGTCTTCCTTCAGAGTCCCTGGACATGTGACAGAGGAGACAGGGTGACAGAGAAGCAGTCATATCCAAGAATCTGTGTCTGGTCATGTCTCAGATGGCAAAACATAGCTGTGCTCTACATCCCTGGGGAGACAGAGAGATGGATGAAAGTCACTGCTGTCCTCAGCATCTGAAGAGGTAGTCAGGGAGCCCAACTCCTGGACAGCTATTTTGTTCCCACTCCCATCCATTGTCCTCCTAATGTTACTGTTTGTTCTTGGGCCAATGCCTGCATCCTACTAGAAGTTATGCACATGGAGAACATAGAGCTGATTTGAGACAGGCAGTATGGCTTCACCAAGGGCAAGTCCTGCCTGACCAACCTAGTGGCCTTCTATGATGGAGTGACTTCTTAAGTGGACAAGGGAAGAGCTGTCGATGTCATCTATCTGGACTTCTGTAAGGCCTTTGACACAGTCCCCCACAACATCCCTATCTCTAAAGTTGGAGAGATACGGATTTGATAGATGGGTTGTTTGGTAGATGAGGAATTGGTTGGATGGTTGCATCTAGAAGGTAGTGGCCAGTGACTCAGTGTCCAGATGGAGATTGGTGACAGGTGGTATCCTCCAGAGGTCTGGGACCAGTGCTCTTTAATATCTTCATCAATGTCATAGTGGGATTGTGTGCACCCTCAGCAAGTTTGCAGATGACACCATGCTGACTGGTGTGGTTGACATGCCTGGGGGTGCCATCCAGAAGGACCTGGACAAGCTTGAGAAGTGGGCCCATTTGAACCTCTAGTGCAAGGTCCTGCACCTGGGTCGGAACAACCCCTGGTTTCAATACAGGCTGGGGGATGAAGGGATTGAGAGCAGCCCTGCTGAGAAGGAGTTGGGGGTACTGGTAGACAAAAAGCTGGACATTAGTCAGCAGTGTGCGCTGGCAGCCCAAAAAGCCAAAGGTGTCCTGGGCCACATCAAAAGAAGCGTGACCAGCAGGTCAAGGGAGATGATTCTCCTCTACTCTGCTCTCCTGAGACCCTACCTGGAGTACTGCATCCAGCTCTGGGGTCCCTAGTGCAGGAAAGACATGGAGCTGCTGGAGCAAGTCCAGAGGAGGGCCACAAAGCTGATCAGAGGGCTGGAGCACCTCTCCTATGAGGACAGGCTGAGGGAGTTGGGCTTGTTCAGCCTGGAGAAGAGAAGGCTCCAGGGAGACCTTATTGCGGCCTTTCAGGACCTAAAGGGGGCTTATAAGAAAGATGGGGACAGACCTTTTAGTAGGGTCTGGCCGTGATAGGTGACAGGACAAGGCGTAACGGCCTTAAACTGAAAGAGGGGAGATTCAGAGTAGCTATGAGGCAGTGTTTTGAACTGCAAAACCCTTATGCTTAGAGGAACCGCAGATGCTGTTGTAAAACGGACAGCTAGTTTTGGTGCCTTGGGTAAGGATGGCAGAGCTGATGTTGGCATCCGCCAACGGAAAAACCGCTTGCCAATGGCTTTGCACGCACGTGTTGTGCGTGGTGTTTCTGCCTTTCGGTGAGGTACGTAATGCAAACTGAAACTTCAGGTAATATGGAAAAAGCTTCAAGTCATTACCATGATATCATCTGACTGATTAAATTTCCTCAGAAAACCTTGCTGCTATAAACATCACTTGGAAAAAAAAACAACCAACCAACCAGCCTTCTTTGACTTGGCCTGCTTTTGTTAAAAGCAGTCGGTGCGAAACGGCAAGGACGTAGGGAGCAGCTTTCAGACCCGTGACATGGCGTTCGTCTCCTCAGCGGGTCTGAGCTGGCTGCTGCCCAACCGACAGCATTCACTGCACGACTCACTGCGTTTGATAACTTTAATCCTTTTCAAGGCTTATGTTTTCAGGAGTGCACTTTGTGTGTAAAGGGACCATGCCAGCTGACATTGGCCAATTAATATTTTTCCTCCAGTTGGTTTTTCTGATGCGCTTTTAGACCGTCGTGTCCTTGCTGTTTGGTTACCTACAGGCTGCAGAAGGTTGCAGGCGGGTGAAATGAAACTGAGATACAGCCCAACGATTACTTCTGATGGCTTGGCAGTCCCTGCAATGCTGTATATCGCTTTGAAGAACGAAGCAGGGAAGCAAGGGGTGAGGTTGCAGAAATATGGCGTGATGATAACTTTTGAAGCGTAGCCGGCGTGTCGATTCCCAGACCCTTTTGACAGCAGCAGCTTGTGTTCAGGTCTAATGACAAACTGATGAAAATGTTGGGACCTTATCAAAGCACGGCATTGTTATTCATCTTCTCTGATTCAGTAGCTTCTACTAGACTTTGCACTTCTCACCTTTCCGCTGAGTATTTTGCATGACTTCTCAAGATGTGATTGATGGGGTGGTGAGACTAGGAAGATGTATTTGCTGGAGTTGTGCTCAAGTTTACTTTTTTGAGTTTGGACCTCAAGTCATTGCCAAAGTCAGTTTGCAGAATAATGGAAAAAATCATAACACAGTACGCTACTTCTGAATTTCTTCTTTCTCTTCTGTTCCGAGTGATGGGAGTTCCCACAAAAACCTGCGGCAGCATGCAGTTGTATGCTGTAGGGTGTTTGTTGTACCGAATGCAAATACTATTGAAAGATTATGGCATGTTCTCACAAAATTTTAACACATTGCTCATTAGGTATTGAATCCCTTCTTGGTAATCACTTGGTGACATAATTTCTCCTCGAGTATTCTTGTGTTGCTTGAATGTTTCAGTTAAGCAGTTGATTAGTTATGATTGTGATATGGCCTTCTGATGTTGTCACCCTCTGTGTGAGATGGTTGTACAACTAGCTGATTTATCATAGAATGATAGAGTGGTTTGGGTTGGAAGGGTGCTTAAAGACCATCTAGTTCCAACCCCCCTGCCATGGCCAGGGACATCCTCCACTAGACCAGGCTGCCCAAAGCCCCATCCAACCTGGCCTTGAACACTGCCAGGGAGGGGACGTCTATAGCTTCTCTGGGCAACCTGTTCCAGTGTCTCACTACCCTCATAGAGAAGAATTTCTTCCTAATATCTAATCTAAATCTACCCTTCTCCAGCTTAAGGCCGTTACCCCTTGTCCTATCACTACTTGCCCTTGTAAACAGCCCCTCTCCATCTTTCCTGTAGGCCCCCTTCAGGTACTGGAAAGCTGCAATAAGATCTCCCTGGAGCCTATTCTTCTCCAACACCCCCAACTCTCTCAACCTGTCTTCATAGGGAAGGTGCTCCATCCCTCTGATGATCTTCGTGGCCCTCCTCTGGACTTGCTCCAGCAGCTTCATGTTATTAGTGTACTGTGGACCCCAGAGCTGGACGCAGTACTCCAGGTGGGGTCTCAGAAGAGCAGAGCAGAGGGGGAGAATCGCCTGCCTCGACCTGCTGGTTGCGTTTCTTTTGATACAGCCCAGGGTACATTTGGCTTTCTGGGCTGCAAGAGCACGTTGCTGGCTCATGATGAGCTTCTCATCCACCAACATCCCCGAGTCCTCCTCGTCAGGATTTGATAGGCTGTGTGGAATATCTGATACATATGGGATACTGAAAAAGCGAGTTTCAGATTGCAGATTTGTGTTCTGTAGCTGTTTGCTCAAGGAAACTGTCTTAACTCTTTATGAAAAAAAGTGTGGCACTGTATGGGTGTGGATGGAAGCCTCATTAAATACAGGAGATCAGAAGTGTAATATCCATCCCTCTCAGCATGTATTCATGGCAGTGGGCTGCAGCTGGCTCCGGAGTGTCTCTCAAAAGACTTCTGCAGGCTGGCTTTCAAAGCGAAGGGTCTGCAATGACTTGAGAAGCTGCGATGAACAGACAATTCATATTGTAAATACTTTTCTCTTTATAAGCACCTCCCAGAAGCTTTCCAGAAGAGAAGATGCTGCACTTTTTTGCTGTTTCATGCGTGGGCTGGTTGGTTAGTTTGTTTTTGTTCCATTAGTGTAGGCAGAGGTGGTGAAGGACTGTTTTGGAAAAAAGCATGCCTGAATATATAAGTGTCTCTGTGCAGTCTATGAATACTCAGAAAAATAAGTCCTAATCTTTTACTGTATGTGTGCGTACATATATTTAAGAAGGCATTGCAGTTACTACATCTCTTTCATGTTTGAGGGTATTTTGCTACCTCTATTTTTAGGGTTAAAATGATTTCTTCCTTAAGGGTTTTATTTACAGTAAAGCAGACGTTTCCTCATCACCATAATCCATAAATTTTTGATGAAGTTTTGTGAGCTTATAAAGTACTCAAGTGAATGTTTAAATAAAATTTTAAAAGTTCTGCTGTTACTGTATGCTTTGTTGGAAATACTTGCGTATGTTCAGTGATTGTATTGAGAGAGAAAAAAAACCCTCTTTCCAGTTTCTGTCCTTTTCTGAGCAATGTGTACCTTATTTCAGATAGAATACTTGTTTTCCCCTTGCATGAGAGAGGATTGTATTGTGCTATTAACTTATCATAGACTCTCCCAAGTTGGAAGGGACCCATAAGGATCATCGAATCCAACTCCCAGCTCCACACAGGACCAGCCCAATCAGAGCAGGTGACTGAGAGCGTTGTTCAGACACTTCTTGAACTCAGCCAAGCTCAGTGTGGTGACCACTTCCTTGGGGAGCCTCTTCCAGTGCCTGACCACCCTCTTGGTGCAGAACCTTTTCCTGATCTCCAACCTAACCCTCCCCTGTCGAAGCTCCATGCTGTTCCCTCGGGTTCTCTCGCTGGTCACCAGAGGGAGAAGATCAGTGCCTGCCCCTTCGCTCCCCCTCGTGAGGAAGCTGTAGGCCACCATGAGATCTCCCCTCAGTCCCCTCTTCTCCAGGCTGAATAAGCCGAGGGACTTCAGCCTCTTCTCATATGTCTTCCCCTCCAGACCCTTCACCACCTTTGTTGCTGTTGTACAGGGCACACTTGAAAGCGCCTGCAGTGAAAGCATAGATAGCAAGTAGAAAAAGCTTTGTTGGGGGAGTTAAATCTTTCAGAAGAGCCCTATGGAGTTCCATGGCATTAATTTCAAGAACAGTTTTCTTGTCTCCTAATGAGGACTCTCTACTTTTTCATTCGTTTGTACATCCAAATATATATAAAAATAATGCCAAGAAATGTATAGTCAGCATTCCCCTCCCCCTTTTTTTAATGTAGTCATTGTGATTTGTGTAAACAACACTGTGAGTGTTGGGGACTTTCAGAACAGCACCGGAGAGCTCACAGTTTTAACAATTTCTGTAATTAAGACACTGTGTGTGTGTGTGTTGGGGAAAGTTGTTCTGAAGATGCTCATCCGGGGAGAAGTTAAAGTTGATTGATCGCTGAATTGCTGCAAGCTGTCCTGAGTCTGACATTGAAATTTCAGGGTATTTAATAGCATACCTGCTTAGTTGACTGAGAGGAACTTCTAAATCAAATATGTTATAAATAGAAGCAGCTGAGCAATAATATCCCGAAAATGTAGGCTCTTTACAAACAGATGTCACATTTCACCAGTAAAGACTTTGTCAGTTAAACCAGCTTTCTGGGAACTTTCTTTACAAAGAAGCCCCTCGCGGTGCGCTGTTATGTCAGCAGAGTGCCGCTCGGTATCCTTAGCTTCGAATCGGAGGCACCTGTAAATGGTTTGGTCAGCAACAAAAGTATTGTTTCCTGTGTGTTTAACTTACTGTGGCTCTTCTGGGGTGTTTCTGTGTCTCAAGAGCTGGAAGGCAACAGATGTTCCTTGTTAAACACAGCTCAAGTATGTTTTCCATGGAGGTTTTCACTTTTTTTTTTCTTTTTTCTTTTTTCCCCTTCTGGTTTAAAGGCTGGGAGAGTTTCTCATTGTGATCTCATTCAGAAAAGTTAGACCTGGGCTTGCTTTGAGGTTTGGAGTTTGTTTTTTCTTTTTTGATTGGTTTGGGGGGGTTCTTTTCTTTGTTTTTTGGGGTTAGCAATAGGATGCTGTTAGAGTTACCATGTGATTATACCAGGAGAGTTCATGTTTTCCTCATTTTTGGTTTAAAAAAATATAAAATAAAAAAAATCCAAACCCGCAGGCAAATGGTTAAGCACTTTTCATAAGGACTCTTTTCTTTGCCTTGTGTCCTTTCTCACCCTCGCTTGGGACTCTTGTGCTAGCCTTCGCTACTGTGAGGAGCCCTTTTAAACAAGAGTCTTCCGTTCATATTCACAGGGCATGAATAACACCACTGAAGTTACTTGGCTTAAGTTATTGAAGTCAGTAGGACTGTTTATCAGTAAATGCTGTGTTTGGCTGCATCAGTTCATAGGATCAGGCATCGGAGAAGTAAATCCTTCTGGACAAGGATTTTCTTAGTTACCGTTGAAAAGCATCGTGCTCGCTTCTAGCTCTTCCATGTGAAGACTTGACAATATTTCCAAACAGTGGTTTTTTTGGACATTGCCCTGAATCCAATATCTATTACCCTTGAAATACATCCTTACAAGGGAGCGTTTTATAGAAGCCCTTTGTGTGCTCCCTTATATATACAGCCTCTTAAGAAAATACACAAATATATGCAGTGGGCTCTGGTCTTGGCTGCTCTTAGCTTTAAATGAATCCATCTCTTTCTGCAAACTTTATTTATGAAGACTTCCATCCTTTTTAATTTAATGGTGCTTACGAAGAGTAATGACTGCCGACTCTGGCTGTTGGGTAAGTAGCTCGTGCGTGTTTTGGGCAGCAGATCGCCCGCCTTTGGGCCGGAGGGTGAAGGCCAAATTCAGCGGCTTTACGTCAGGAAATCGAATTCCATCTGTCTAAACACTGTAAAGGTCATTTCATTCTGCAGTTAGTTATATCTGGCTTATGTGTAATAATTCTCGTGATTATTTCTGGTGTTCTTAAAAAGCTTGGTGCGATGGCTATTTGAATGTTGGCTTCTCAGGGTTTGGGGGTTTTTTTTGTGGTTTGAGGTTTTTTTGTTTTTTGTTTTTTTTTTGCTATTGATTTTCAGGGATGTATACTTGAATTTTGAGTTTGGAGGGTGGAGTGGGGCTGAGGATGGCCAGAAGTCGGCCGGAGCGCCTTTAAGTACTTGGGATTTATCTTCCATGGAGAAGTGTTTACATCTTTACGCGGGATGTCAAAGTTCAGCGCCTCTCGCTGTAAGCATCTGTTGATACGCCTGCAAACAGAGCTCACGACAGATGCGATCCGGGCACCAGGAGCGTCCGTGGGGAGACCGGTCTCCCCGCCTTGCACGGCCCACGCTCCCGCTGTCCCAGGCGCTGCCCAGCTTGGGGAGGTGGCGCTTGGTGCCCGGCCTGTGGGGCACGGCTGGGAAGGCACTGCGGGGAGGGAGGGCAGTGCCCCGCTCGCCCCTGCTTTCTGTCCCCTGCTCTTTAGAGACTTCGGTGAACCAGGCGAGGCTGCAGAGGCCGTGCGTGTCCTGCGAGCCCACACGTGTCCCGCAAACCCACTGAGCTGCGTCGTCCTGTCCCTCCTGTGAAGCATTTAATGGAGCGTAACTGCACTGTGCAAGGGCCTCCCAGCGCCTAGTCAGGATTTAAGGCAACTGTGGGGGCTCACAGCAAACGTTTTCCTTAATGGAAATGCTGCTTCAGAACCCTAAATGTTACTTATAAATGGGATGGTTGATCACTGGTTCAGGTGTCAGTGGTTGTAAATTGGACAAGATTTATTTTTTTTTCCTGATGTGCCATCTTTTACTTTTTAAGTACTTGCTAACTGGAAGAATTGTTAGTTTGGGTCTCTTAAATTCTCCAAAATGTTAATTGGTATAGCATAGAAATAGTAAGACATTTCATAACGCTAAAGAAAGCAGTATCTATAGCAGAAAACTTTTTTTCCTGATTCAGGAACTGATTTAGCTAGGTCTTCTATGTCAAGTGTGGTATTTTTACATGACTGCTATCCTCTGAATATTTGTTAAAGGGTAATAGTGAAAAGCCTCTTTTTGTGTGTGTTTTTGCCTGAACTACTGTGTATTTATTACATAAAAAATACAGAGCAAGTTATGAAGTACTTCTTGGATACATTACACATGTTCTGTCCTTACTTTTTTCCTGTTATTTGCCTTTCTGCCAAAACCACTATCAGGTTGATTAATTTCAGGAAGGGGAAAGTTTTAATCCTGGAATGAGATGTTTAAGAAGAAATGTTGAATTGTTAAAAAAACCCAACAAAACACAAACAAAATATATTCCCCCCCCCCCCAAAAAAAAACCAAATAAACAAACACCCTACCCTAAACCCCCAAACCAATGCTCAAGACAAACCCAACAACAGCAAAAAACCCCAGCCCTGACTGCCAGATCAAGTTGACTGTATTATTCCTGCAAAGTGACCTTTCTGGCTACCAGCATTTAGCCAGTTTTTGTCAGAAATCGGGGCGTTTGCAAGTGAGCAGCCCAGAGTTTTCTAATGCACAAAGGATGGGAGCAGGAGGGCTGAGCAATGACCATAAATAACCCCTTTAATGTTGGGTTTTCAAGGGTTTTGTTCTGTGTTTCCTAAACATAATGGTAGTGTTTGCTTTAGCTGTACTGAAATTAATTCGTTTGGCATTAGCGCGGCTTTTTTAAAGTGTTTTACTAACAATACAAATTAAATCTGTATGAACAAAAGCATTTATCTCTGAGCAGAGTGTTGCTTTATGCTTTTTACAAGACCTGATTGAAAGCAGTCCATATCGGAGATGCTGACAAAGAGGTACTTACTGTGTCTCCCCTTGGTTTGCTGTGGCCACGTAATGGGTTGTGGCTACGTCAATAGTTGAGATGTCAGTCTTCTCTCTTGCTTTCTGCAAAGAAAATCCAAACCATCTGTGCTTTTTTGGTGCTTCTATTATGCTTGTACTAAAGATAGCAAAACTGCTTTTGTTTTAAGATTAAAGCAGAAGTACACAGGCTGCCATATTAATTTATTTTGTAAGGGAACACAGTTCAGCTGTTCTCAAAATGGGAAGGAATTCAGACTGCCTCATGCCAAAAAACAGTGACGACAAATCTGTAGCATCATGGTGAGCAAACTTGTCGCTTGTTCCTAAATTCCCTTGGATGTGGGGCTCATCTCATTGTTCAGTGTTGTCGGTGATTTTAGGAACATATGGTTTAGGCTGAACGCAATTACGTGCCAGGATATTTTGCAACAGGGCACTGCTCAGTTTTTGCTCTGGTGAGATGTTGTACCTTACAGTGCAGATAAAGGGTGGATGGACACTGAGATTTTTTGCTTGGAGAAGACTCCTATCACTTGTGCATAAACTTATCCCCATTATGAGCTGGGCAGAACCCAAGCAGTATCGAGTGCCCTAACTGTTTCATTATTACGAATTATTTATTTTATTATTCTTTATTTTTTAAATTAAAAAGTCAAAGAAATGACAGGATTGTTTTGGACGGAATTTAAAACAGCTAGGGCTTGTGAGCGCTGGAGTGTGTGTGAGTAACCATTTTAAAAAGTACTGAGAGTTGTGGGAAGAGGCTACTCACACTCACTGTGATGTCCTGGCACCCGGGAGCCGCTGTTTGGCAGAGCCAGGTCCGGCTCCCACCCTGCTGCTCCATGGGAGCCAGAGGGCTGGGCTGAGGGGCTGTGAGCTGTGAAAAATCCTTTTAGGTTGCTGTTTCAAATCAGGTAGGTTAAATAAATGTAGGCATCTGACAGGTGTGTGGTGTACTGCATTAGGTGTGCTGGTGGTCCCAGCCCACGTCCTGTTAGCAGGTGTCGTGGTTTTACTCCAG
>VWZZ01007273.1:420148-470476 GCA_013399095.1 Psophia crepitans | reverse complement strand
CACAGCCCCATACTGACTTTCTTGAAGAAAATTAACTCTCTCTCAGCTGAAACCAGGACAGCAGGTATCTCTAGGTGGGGGCGATCCATGTGTGGGGAAGCAGGCAGTGTCTGCTGGCAGGTCCTCTGGGGGAGGCTGCAGTGGCCTCAACTGCCTGGTGCCAGTTCTGTAGATGGAAAGCTCATCAGATCTTTTCCCTGTGGTCACTCAAGAAGTCCTTGAGGTTTGTATTACCTCTGTGCACTTGAGAAATGCAGAATCGAAGGGGAATCCTGTACATCTCCAGATACCCTTCACTGCATAAGTTAACTTTGTTTACAAACTAAGTCTGTGCTGTCAGATTGGAGTTTTGATGCCGGATTACTTTGAAAGCTTGATGTCCCAAATATTTTCTGTTTGAAAGATGCAATACTACTTGCAGAACTTCAGGTTCTTTTAACAGGGAACACAGGAGCTTCCTGGTGGGATGAAATGTGTTGTAGCACCTTTGGGAGCCAAGTGACGTTTGTGTTCTTAAACATTTGGAAGTGACTCGGTGTTTTGAAAACGTTGTTTGAAACCTCATGAGAAGGTTATCGGAGTGAGATTTCCCCTGAAGCATTTCTACAGTGTGATAATAAACTCTTTCAATATTAGTTGCAAGAAGAACTTTAAGTGCGCTTTCATAGTGGTGCTTTTATGGGGGTTGCTAAACTGGGGGAAGAAAATGTTAGCGTAGGTCATGTGCCTCTTCCTCATCCAGCAGACTTTATTTTCTAAAACAAGCCAAGTCCTGTTTAGCGTACACGTAATGGAGCTGAGAGGCACTTTAAGGACATTTATCTATCCAAGCTGACTTAACTAAGGACAATCATAAAACATACATGGGAAAAACCTCCCTGTGTTGCAAAGTCAAACGCTTGAGAGTTGGGAAACGCTTCATGGACTCTTTTTCCCTGCAGTTCTGAAAGGCAGCGTATTGCCCCTCTGCAGCTGGGTGGTTGGGCACACACGGGGGAGGAGAGGAGAGGGACCCGCACCAGGGGAAGCAGCATCAGTTGGCGCTGAGCAGCTTCTGGATGTTGCAGAGTTACGGGGATGAGTATACGTGGGGGCAGAAGTAAAAGGTGCTTGTTCCAAACACCCTAATAGTCCTTACTTTTGGCTTCATTGGGGAGGGTGGGCCGTGTCCCTTCTCTTTTTGGGTGCCTCCTTCTCCTCCTTCTCCGTCCTCTGTTCTCATGCTTCAGTCTGGGTTAGCGTAGGTCGTGGCAGCTTGGAGCTGCCGGGGAAGGCACCTTGGCAGCAGCTACAGCGCGCCAAGGGCAGCTGGGCTTTGCCAAGGTGTGTAGCTGCTAAGTGTCTGAGGCTCCGCTCAGCGCTCGCTGTGGGATTTTTCTCCAGTGATTTGTAACTTTGTCGAGATGACTTTTACCGGAAAGATAAAATCTTGCCTCTTGGAAACAATTCATTCCCTTTTTAAATTAAACTTAACCTCCACCAAAAAAATGGTCTGGTAGAGTGTTCGTGTATCAGATCACCAGAATTACTGTAGGCCTGAACGAGACAAAAACACTGTTTTGCCTATGGTGATAAAATAAGCCAATTTGAAAGTACATGCAGTTAGTAGGGTGTTTACTTGCCATTGAATACTTCGTCTGAAGCTTCCCACGTGTAGCAGAGCCGTAAGCTATTGAAAACAAGTTTAAGAAGGGAGTAATCTTAATAGCTAGAAGTGCCACAAGCCTGTAATGAAAACAATGTCATGTCTTTTACTACTGATTATTTCTTTTTTGAAAGTGTATTTTTTCACTAGCACTAGCAGGGCATTCTAATTAGAAGTAAATAATAAAATCTGTTCCATTATTAATGCTGCTTTCAGGCACGCACTTACTATACATTGAAATCTGATGGCCAGACTTTGTTGGCATTATCTGTGCATCATCATTGGCTTAAATGCAACTACACAGGGTTTCTGCCACCACAGGATTTGCCCAGGAAATGTAAAGTTCTGTCAAGGATACTTCAAGGTCCGCTAGGTATTTGAGATATGTTAATGTTTTTCACATGTCCTCGGTGGGGGGGAAGAGGGAGCAGTATTTCTGCACGATCAGGAAAGCAACAGAAGCGTGACAAAGGCTTGGAAAGTCCAGCATATGAGTTCTTCCGAGGAGAATGTGCCTGCTGCACAGTTTGGACGTGAACAAAACCCTTGATGTGGGCAGGGGCTGCGTCCAGTAAAGCCTCTGCAGAAGGTGAAGGAGAGGCCAAGAAGCAGAAGGCTGCCAGGGGCGTTCACATTATCTTAAGCATCACCCTCAGTTTTCTTCTGGGCTGTTTCTCTGGGCACCTTTTTAAAACGCTTGCCTTGTATTCCAGACGTATGGCAGTGATAACCGATCAGACCAGGCACTGCTGTGCATATTCAGTTACTCAACAGCAGCTGCTGGTAGGTGTTAATCCCAAGCGTGCCCACAGTGTGTGTATCAAATGCATTTGTTCAAATGCTTTCAGAAACGAGGAGAGCTATTGCAATGCAATGCAGTATCTTAGTGCTTCTAACAGGCTGATGTGGCTCTTCTTGTGTGTATTAAGTCACGTGTGCGTAGGCTGTGTAGGAAATACTGTGTGTGGCTGCTCACACAGATGTTTGCATGTACTGCTTCCCAAAACCACTGGGCTTCAAATGTGTCTGCTCTGCATTGCGTGCGTGTCCATTTCTGTAGAAGAAATCCTGGTCAGCACTAGTCTACAGAAATTTTCTAAGTGAAGGCTTGAAGGCTTGGTTTATGTTTTTGTGTTTTTCAGTTATAATGCCACACGAATGTTAAAACAAAATCCCAGGTCTTGGCTAAAGAAAACACGATTCAGTAGAGCAGTATTTGCCTGGTGGTGGCATTGATAAGCTCTGCAGCTGCACTTCGAAAAGTCCTTGAACATTGCTACCTGAGTCAGTGCTGCCTGAGTTTTGAAATCCTTAAATCTGACTTTCCATAAGCTGAACAAACTGTTTACTGTACCTGATGTCCATAGAGCAGATTAAGCAGCTTGAAGTAGACAAAGATTCAGGCACCGTAAAGATTGAGAGCTGCTGAAGGTGCTCTCAAGTCATGCATTTTTTTGTAGGATTTTTAACCTGTGTGCAACGTGATGTACTTACCAGTTTCAGTGCGGACGTTATGTAAATACTAAGCAGCTTATCAGGTGCAGTTTGGGGCTGCAGTTACAAGCAATGCTTCCTCTGTTTAAGTATGAAAATGGAAAGAAGTGGCTGATTAGAAATGGGTAACTGATCAGCAAACTAGGGGCAAATGTTACCACATTGATGCTTATAAAGCAAGCTCAACTTTGAAGTGATAGTGGTGGAAGAGCGTAACCACTTCTCTTCTGTTGAGAAGTTTCTGAATGGACAGATGTATTTTTATAATGGACAATGAAATTAACTTATAAGGAAGCTTTTGAAACCCAGTTCCAGAGTTCTTCATCAGTTTTAAGTTGCAGTCTTGAGCTGTTTGTACCCATGAGCCAGACTTTGCCATGTGAAAGGGAGTCCAGTCAAGCTCCTTCTCTTTCGTAGCACAGATTTTAAATCCATTTTTAATTTGCGGTTGGACTTAACATGTCACTGATCTAAATACCATAATAGATGTGTCAGTCTGAAAACAGCGTCCTGTAACAGCTCTGTCAGAGCTCAGGTGCAAAGGGATGTAAAGTAGCAGGTCCTGCATTCGCACCAGGACACCACCAAAGCAGCCGAGTTGCTGGCTGGGGTGGCCCTTCTCATCCCGGTCTTTGCGTGTAGTTTGCTTCTTGGGAGGTGTAAGGGGTAATTGAACATAAGTTGTGTAAGGAGAAATAGCTACTCTCTGTGCTTCCAGGCTTACCAGTCCAGAACACATTTTGCTTTTGGAACAGTTTGTAAGATGATGGAAAAGGAGAAAAAAAATCTGGATGTTAACCTGGTAGTTTCATCTACTGCTATAATTAAGCCCTGAGCGCTTGTAGCTTTATTCAATCTCTGTTTTGTTTGAAGCTAATTTAGTTTCCAGTCTGCCAGGAACTATCCCCTTAATGTCAGGTTTTCTTTACCCTTCCTAGCGGAATGCATGCTTTCTGGAGACGAGCGCATTATTTCTGTCTGCCAAAGGCACCCCCAGTACACTGGTCTAGTTCTTGAATTATACAGCCACCAGCATACACATCCCTAGAGTGAGTAACAGCTCTTTGCAGTACATGCGTAAATATTTACATTCATTTCCCTCCCACTTGGGGAAGTACTCCATTTTTGTACAGTACAAAATGCTTTGTGTATGGAAAAAAAACCCCCACATTGTTTAGTTCTTTGGTTTTGTTTTGAGGGGGCGTTATGTTTGTTTAACAAGGGGCCAAACTAGCCGCAGCATGCGTTTTGCAGGGAAGCCCTGCTTTCATCCAGTTTCACAGCTGGGCCGACAGATTTATGACGAAGTGATGGACTTCTTCAAGGTCAGGCGGTGAATCGGTGGTTGAGTAGAACCTCAGGTCCTGCTGGCTTCAGCGCTTCGTTTAGTAGTTTGAGCGTGCGGCATTTGTCTTTGCAAGGGACTGCAGCAAATAAACCAGGCTTATCCCCAGCCCCACCGTTAATTTCAATAAACAAATTTTGTGGGGGCTGTTATGCTTATTTAAAATGAGGTTGATTGGTACTGATAGGTTCAGACTTGCCCTTGCAGTAGGGAGGAATTCTGAAAATGATTGCAGTCATTCTTTTTCACTCTTCAAAAAGATTTGGGTGCTTAAAAATACGTTTAGTACAAGTAAATGTGTGCATCAGCTTCTGCTGCTTCACGTTCACTGCAGAGCAGTAAGACGTGCAGATCCTCGCCCGTTTGTGACACCGTTGTTCCCAGTAGTGCATAAAGGCAAATGGCAGAAGAGAGGAACTCGTGGTGCCGGGTTGATTGGGAGGCTCATGGCAGCTTTGGGCTGGCGTCTTCCTGCGGTGCAGTCGGGCAGCGCGGACAGCCGGGGCTCCTGCAGCCAGCCCTGGCATCAGCTGTGCTCCGAAGGAGCAAGTTCCTCCTTGGCAGTTTCCCTTTTGGGAACGCTGTATGGCATACATAGCGTCAGAGGGGCTGGCTCTTGCTCCCCTGGACTTGCAGGAGAGAGGTTCCTCAGCTTTAGAGAGAATACAGGGCTTTTTGCGCTCTTTTTACTTTTTCCTGGCGTTTAGGTCGATGGCAGGGTCTGGCTGTTGCCCTCAGCCAAGGGCGCTGCAGGGTATGTGGTGACTGAGGCAGAAATGAGTTCATGAATACTATCCACTAATTTTTGGTTGTGAAACTTAAGAAGTGACCCGCGTTTCTGTTAGAGAAAAAAAAATTAGCAGTCTACCAATTGAAAATCATTCAGTGTCTATGCTAGCACAGACTTGCCAACAGCAAAGGACCTACTAACCTTGTCCTGGCACGTCTGCTGAGTTCAGAGTCACCTGGAGTGCTGTGACTTCCATAATCTGTCAGCACCGCTTCCAGCTTCCTTCCATGTTTTCTTTTATGCTGCTTCACCTGAAGTCACACCTGGCTACCCCTGCCTGCATGTACAGGGTCTCGGGAATATGATCTGTAAGGCTTAGTAATAAAGTTATTTTTTAACCAATTTTTTTTTTTTTTTTTTTTTTTTTACTTTCTCAGAAAGCAGTGTGTTGAATAGCCATGTCCTTGAATTTAATTTCCTCGTGAAAAGGTGTTATTGCCGACTTCAGATATTAAAAATTCCTGTTGTTGTGCATCAAGTGCAGTATTCCTGGAGCACTACTTTCTGAATTTCGGTTGTTTGTTTTTTTAGTCCTCTACATATGGATGCAAATGGACATTCACTTAACTTCTTTTAGTGTAACTGAATTTGGGCCTTGGTTTGACTTCCTCTCATCAGTCATGTCTGCTAGCTGAAGTTACAGCATGTCGAGGAGAGTAACGTGTGCTTTCACTGTCAGATGCAAGACAAAAATGAAATCTCTAGCTTTATGCATTTAATAGCAAATTAATAGAGATCTTGTCAGTTGTTAGAGATGTCTATTGCTAAGCTCAGCTGAAAACTTCCACGTGTGGTAGGAAATCAAGCTAATACTTGCTCCATCCAGTAAAAGGAGCAAGCACAGCAAGAGGCCAGGATAATGAGATGAGTATAAAAGGAGCAATGAATTTTACTATTAGACATAGTTTTTAAAGCTCATTAATGAACAACAGGTCTGTGAAGAGGCTTGGAAGAAAAGCCAGCTCTTACTGTTGGAGTACAAATGGAGTTTGAACTTTCTTTTAGAGGATCTTGAATCTGTTACAAGTGTTTTGAACTACGTGGTAGTGGTAAGCGTTTGAGTTTTGGTCTCTGAGCTCATGGAAAACTTAGTTTCTGGGACTAGATATTAAGCATTAAAAGGCCTGACATTGACTTCTTGTTTTGTGTTTGAAAATAGGTCTGTGGGTCAGAAAGAAGAAAATACCCAAACCATCCCCAAACTGTGCTTTTTGCTTTTATGTTCTGCTTGAGATGTATGGCAGCGTTTCTTACTGCAAATAGACAGGTGTTTTTCTTAATAGAAGATACTAACAAATACACCCCATTACAAGTTGAGAGAAACTTTTCAATTCCTGGTAAGTTTGGCAGCCACATGCGCAGCAATACCCTGGGCAGTACCGGTGCTGGGTTCTTGTGTGTATGTCTTGGTGTTTAGCCAGAGACTCCCATTGCCTTCCCTGTGGGTTCAATCCAGCCTGGGGATGGTGAGGTTGAGCATCCAGCCAGGGTGAAAGTCATGTACCCGGTGTGGGCACGGCCTGTTGAGCGTGGCTGCTGGGGTAACCAGAATCTACACTCCTGACGGCTCCTTCCCGCTGGAGATAGGTACTTGCTGGTTACTGATCTGAATGTGCTCCTTCTCCCTATGATCCAGCAGCAGTTGTGGGGTGGGGAGCATTTGTCTGAACTTGTATCAACAGCGTTATCTTTTGCAATCTTGAACCAGAGATGACAATGGGTTGCTAACATTTAAAATTTTCTTGTTTTGGGAGCCTGTCCTCCGCCTGTCTTCCGTGAAAGGTTGCTGTGTGCATGCCTCGATAGCTGGAACTATGAAATCTCCATTTCATGTAGTCAGTATCCCATTCAAAGCATCTGCATGTCATGCTGTGCTGCAGGGGGATGTCTTTCCAACAGTTCAAAGCATCTTTCAGATCACTGAGTTGATGAGGCTTAGCACCCTAACTCACGTTCCAATTTTTTTTTTTTTAAGTGAGCTTGTCTTTCTCACCAAATCAGATAGGTGAACACGTATCCATGTTCTTGGTCCCTTGTGGAGGATCCTCACGTTTGAGGAAAATACACCTTTCTTAGATGCTCTGCTGAAATGGCAGCTGCTGCCAAATGCAAGTACCTCCTTTGGAGGGATGTTTTACAGAATAACTGCTGGACACCGAAGACATGTCTGGAGAAAGCTGTAAGCCAAACTCTGGCTATGAATGTTTTAGCTATAATGATAGAAATTCTGACATTAGTGTTTTATTTTTATTTTAACACTTCCTCCTCTGGGCCCCTTTTCTTCCCAGCACTTTTATCCTTCCCTTTCTGGGAAGTGGTTTGTGCAAAGTCACAATAAAAATATTTTTGTGAGCACTGATACCACCGCCACTTCAGCTGATGTAGCAGGGTGGTTTAACTGCAGTGATGTGGTTCTGTCAGTAGGACATCCTTGCAGTTAAGTGCTGCTGTTCTCAAGTTCCTTTGCAACTGCTCACCAAATCACCCATCAAGTCCAAGGACACCAGCCTGCCAGCATGGTTTGAGTCTCAGATGCACATGGAAAAGGGTCAAGTGGTGTCGGTAACAGCAAAAACAACTTTGGAAAGGGTTTGACTTCAGTTAGTGCTGTAGTAGAGTGAAGGACCTTTGGACTGCTGGAGGCCACAGCACCAAGGGAATAGTTTTTGAGTCGTTGTTACTCTTCACTGGATCAAACTGTGCCCCAGGGGGCCTGGAAAAAGATTTTGGCAGATGGACTAGCGCTTCCTGGTGGAGGGGACAGCCCACTAAGCCTGAAACAAATAACCCCAGTAGCCCTGTGAGCAAAAGAAAATTCACCAAAAAGCACTGTTGGTGTAATTGTGCTGAGGTCAAGGGCCCCTGCGAGGAAAACCTCCCGTATTTGTGATTCACAGGCCTGCATCAGCAGGATCTAGTGCAGACCTGTCTTAACGGGAAAAGCCTCTGATGTCGAGAAGTGGATTTCTTTGGAAATCAGTGCTTGCTTATGCTCTGTCAGCAAGCCGGTACATCTGAGCGCATGAGTTACCTCGCTCTGAGCTGCAGCAGACAAAGGGGATCAAAGCGAGTGCTTTTACAGCTTTGTTATCTGACTTAATCTAATTGAAAGGTGGTATGCCGGGCATGTGCTTTCATTGACTTGTCCTCTCAAGAAGCATATCCTGGTAGACTGGCAGTAAACCTTGCCCTCACCAAAAGGCTACAGGCTTCCTCTGTTGGCACCTGGGCTGTGTGCGGTGTGTTTCCCTGCCTGGGAAGGTGAAGCAGTGTTTGATGGATGTGGTCTTGTGGTGGAGTGGGAATTCTCAGTTTTTACCCTGATAAGGGGACCTATTTTGGTCTTGGGCAGATGTGAGATCAGGCACTCTAAATTAGATAACGGTGGGAAGCTGTTTAGCTTGCTTTTAGGAATGTGAAGTTTCTTCCGAGCTGCTTGCAGTTGCTCAGTATTTCATATTAAGATTTTGTGCTTGACTTCCAGCACCTGAGTTCGAGCCTGCCTGCCTTCCTTTTTGGATTTGTTTCCTTCTCTGAAACTTTCAGCTACAAAGGAATCTAGCTAGTGCAAAATCATGGGGTCTGTCTTTTAATTTGGCAATTTGGAAAGTCACATTTATGCCTGTGTGGTTATTGCCAGTGGGTATTCTAAAGGTATGATCCTGTGGGCCGGTTTTACTCACCATAGGATAGTAGCATTTGTGCATAGGTATGCACAGGTCTGCTAGGTATACAAGGTTTTGGAGTGGTGGTGTCAGCAAATTTGTTGGGTTCACTGACCGTTTCAGATGGGTGAATTCCAGAATGAAACAGTTCCAATGTGACAAAGCTTTTGTAACCTTTACAATACAAGGGTATCCTAAGGATAACTTAATATAGTTTAATTCTCAACCTGTACCAGCAACAAGTATGATTTTCTTGTACTTACTTGTCTTCAACTAAATGAGGCATCGGGTGATCATGTACTGATGGAGATTGCAGTCCTGAGGGATGTGGGTCAGGCGAAGAGTAAAGTCAGGACCCTGAATTCTGGGAAAGCAAGCTTCCAGCTGTTCAAGGAATGTCAGTAGGACTCCCTGGGAAACTGCCTTCAGGGACAGTTTCCTGCCCTAACAGTCCATCCATTGGATGTTTTCTAGCAGGGCCTGTTGAGATAGGACAGAGGGTAATGGTTTTAAATTGAGAGAGAGTAGATTCAGAGTAGTTATAAAGAAGAAATTTTTTACAACGACAGTGGTGAAACACTGGAACAGGTTGCCCAGAGAGATGGTAGATGCCTCATCCCTGGAAAGCTGGGGAAGGACTGTTCATACGGGCATGTAGTGATACAGGACAAGGGGTAATGTCCTTAAGATGAAGGAGAGTAGATTTACATTAGATATAAAGAAGAAATTCTTCATTGTGAAGGGTGGTGAGGCACTGGAACAGGTTGCCCAGAGAACCTGTGGATGCCCTATCCATAGAAGTGTTCAAGGCCAGGTTGGGTGGAGCTTTGGGCAGCCTGGTCTAGTGGAGGGTGTTGAGCTACATGACCTTTTAAAGGTGCTTTCCAGCCCAAACTATTCTGTGATTTCATGACTTTTCATGGGTATTCAACTTTCATGGATATAACTGACAGTTGGAGGTCTTTACATGCTTTGCTTGGTCACCCATATCTTGTTTGTCAGTGTGGATGTTAAAGAAAAATATGTGAAGATACCAGTCTAAAGATTTGTATTTGAAACTATTGTAATGCGGAATGACAGATAAAGGATACATCTTTTATTTGAATAATCGGTAAGTGTTCTGCGGTGCTGAAAGGGAGGAATATATATATCTTGATTCTTTTGGGAAATAATCTCTTGCAGATTGAACACTTTATACACATTTGTATTATAGAGTAAGAAACCTGCTTTTTGTGCTGGCGCTGATGCTTGTTTTGATGATGAAGGAGCTTGCAGTACAAATGTTAAGGTTTTTAGTTGGATCACAGCGTATTTTGCAGTTGACTTACAGTCACTCACTAGTCATGAATCACCTCGTGGTGAGTCAGATCAATACTACATGACTAATTTGTCATGTCACCTTACTAAATTTTTTATACTCTGAGATGATAGTTGGGACTGCAACGCTGAAGTCACTGAGTGCTATTGCTTTCTTGTTAATGGGAAGTACAGCCCTCTTGAATTGGCTGGTTACCCCTCAATTCCATACCTTTAGGCAGCATTTAGCACAATAAAATGACTCCAAACAAAACAGCTATTGGAGATGCTTGCATATAGATGTCCTACAAATGTGATGCACGTTTTTGTCCATCTTGATTGGACTTGCTTTCACCTTTTTGTCTTAGTTGTGGTGAATGTCACCACTTAGTTGAAGACACAAGTCTGGTTTTTATTCCAGAGCATTTGACTTTTGAGAAGAGATGTTGTCTTTGGTAGAGACCGCCTGTGCTGCACATGTTGGCATGGCGAGAGCCAGTCTTGCACTGCTGTGTCCGAAGGTGCGCTTTGCTCATTTGCAGCTTTGTCAGACGTCTTTCTTTACTGGTGAGGATGGGTTTCCATGACTGTCTTGATATTAAGCACAACTGCATTCCTGTGACTGCACTTGAACTTGGGTACTAGGTGGGCATATCTGTACCACCAGCTGTATATGACTGTTCAGTTATGCTCATGCTGTGCTCTTTACTTTCCACACCGCTGATAATGGCTTTCCCCACACGTTGCATACTGTGGTACCGCATCGGTGCCGTGGGCTTGGTGGCTCTGGGATGCGGACAAGTGAGGCTGGGTACCACACAGAACAGGTTGCTAAACCCAGATTTTTAAAAATCAGTGCGACAAGAGTTGGGAGCCATAAATCTTGTACAAGAACTCTCTGTGTCTGCAGAAAAAGTTTCTATTGCTAGTTTAAATTAATAATATGCGTAACAAAAGGCAATATCCAAATAGATAGTAGTAAGTGCAAGATATTTTAGGGGGAAGGAAAGAGCTCTGCAATATTTCAGGGGCTGAGGCTTTGCTCAATAGAGATTGAGTCTAGGTATGTCTGTTTTCTATGTTACACAACTGCTCAGATTAAGGATCATGGCAGCCTCTCTAGTTCCATCATCTTTGGCTGTAGAATTGAAACATGACCTTGTTTCTAGAAGCTTCTGATTTGGTCTGCCAGGCTGAAGATAACATGTAACAAAAATCATGGAGTAGTCGGAGCAGGAGGAAGTTTATGTGTAGAACTAAGTCACTGGATTTGGCCAGTGAGACTAAGCCTAGGTCTCAGGTCTGAAGCAATCACTGGTGAGACAGAAGAGTGGGGAGAAATCGCTTGGCTTGTGGTAGGTAAATACTCTTGGGGTAGGGTGACATTAGTTAGGGCCCTGGCTAGCTAAATGAAATTATTATTTAGTGTGCCTTTTTTTTTTTCCTAATCTGATGCTGTTCTTCTGTAGGAGGATTTTTCAAAGTTGTAGTTTGTTTGCTGTACCACAGTAGGGTAGGGAAAATACACCTATCAACTTGTAAGTTTTGTGGATAAAATCACTCGGTAATGTGTTTTTTTCTTCTAGATCCCTTTCAGCAGAAGTTACTTTCCTTCCTCTCACCTTAAAATGAGGAAAAATTAAATAGAAGTCACTGCTCACCTTGCATTCCACCAGAAATCATACCGAACAGCATAATGAACTTTGCAGACTTTGAAATTTACAGTGAATTATAGCTTGTAAAGGGATAGGGGCTGGGATGTAAAAAGACAGGCAATCTGTGCAGGGCATCAGGACTCACTCTTGCCTGGGCTTATTTACCATCAGTTCGGTTCTGTCCCAGGTGGACATGCTGCTTTATTTTCTGCTCTCAGAGCCTGTTCTGCATTAAGGCCTATGTGCTTTGAGTGCCTGTACCAATGAGAGCAGCTAGTTGGTATGCTCACAGGAGGACTGCACCTTTGAAAAGATTGTACATGTAATAAGCTGAGCGTGTTTTGGGCAGTGAAAGGGGTCACATCCTTAGGTGAAGAGAACATTGATTTTGATACGGGAAAAGACAGCCTTTTGTCTCTTGCAGGAGGGTTTTCTCCATTGGTCTCTAAAGCTGAGTTGTAAGATATGATGCTTATGAGAAAACACAGTCAAATATATGTGTTTGGGTAGTTAAGAGTAGCCTTGGAAGGTTAAGTGGGGGAAGGTAAGTGGAGGGCAATGCTGTTTGCTGGCACACAAGGCCGCCGTGTCCACGTATCTCTCTCTCAACCTTTTCCCCCATGCAAGCATTCAGAAAAGGGGGTCCAATTTTAATCCGCTCCTTCTAATTTGTTTTTAGTAACATAGCAGGGTAATCTCACCATATTTCCTGTTGAATTTGTATCTAACCTGCATTTTAAAGAATATAGACTGAGGCTTTTATAGCTTCATGTGCTTGAGGTTTTGTCAAGACAAACTCAAAAATAAACAGCAGTATCCTTACAAACATGGAAAAATGCTGGTGTATTTTTCTTTGCAGCAAAAGTTTGGGTTTTTCTTTCCAGGACTATAAACATTACGGTTATAAGTAAAGCTACCGAGTAATTCTCTGAATATAAGACATCTTTCTTGTCTGCCTCCTTCATAATTCTAACACAGCTAGTGAAGAAGTACTGTCCTTATGTGGGGGGGGAAAAAGATGCTATGAATTGCCATGGGAACCAGTTGTAATTGGGCATCTCCAAGACACCTGTACAAACTTGGTTTTCAAATATAAGCACAAGCTAGCTGTGGAAAATTAAATCGCATACACATGCTTTAATAAGCAGGCCACCTTCTTAGGTGTTCAGTTTATTCTTTCGCTTCTTGAAAGGGAAGGAGGTTCATAGTTCAAATGCAAAGCAGACAGTTTATCTGCTGATTTTAGGGCAGTGACTTACATAAAAGTCTGTCGAACTTTCACAGCCAAGAGCAACTTCCTGTCATTATCGGTATATAATGCACGTGTCCCCCGTGTCAAAGCAATATCCATGCCATACAATAAGACTTACGATGTGGCCTTGAGAGGTATTGCACCTCTTGACCACTTCAGCTGCCCACACCTGCTGACTGATGCCCTGCAGTGACTAATGGGTGCTCCAGTCTCCTGGGCAAGTTTTAGCAGCACCACTTATTTACCTTTTCCTTAAAACAAGTCTGCTAGAGGAGTATGGCCCAGACCGGGCATATTCAAACCTTCTACTTGTTCCTTCCCCCCCCNAAAAAAAAAACCCAAAACTTTAAGGTTTCATATTTAACATCCACAGGCTCTTCACAAGGGCAATGAAAAGAGATTCTTACCTGCCTTGTAACAGAAAATTAGCAGTATTACGTGCAGTATTATCTCTAAGGATGTAAAAAGGGGAACTTGTGGTAGGTTTAAGACAGAAGTAAAGCTTTTCTAAGTCATTCTGTGAATCTCTTATGGCTCCTGGGCCTGCTATATTCTTGCTCCTTGTAATAGAACCAAGCAAAAGAATATGATACTGTTTTCCCCCAAACCAGACATATTAAAATGCAGCAGTGTTTTCATATTTGTACTTCAGTATCTCCAAGAGGTCTTTACATCTTTGGGCCAGACACTGTAAAATTTTATAGCAAAGAGGTAGCTTGTTTTCCTAAAAAGCTTTCAGTCAAAAAAAGCGCACTTTGGCATACCTAACAATGTATACTTTGAGTAATAATCAAATTTACTAGCATGCATTTGAGACAACCGAAGTAATTAGGGCCTGACTATATAATCAGTCTGACTAATGCTCCTGCTCAGTGCAAGTTAGAAGGCGACTGTAGCGTGCTGCTTGTAACTAAGTTTCTGTTTTTCCCAGTCTAAACTTAAAAGTTTTTGGACTTTGGGATAAGTGTGCATTCATGCCCAGTACAATATTTTCTTACACGTGAAAGTTGCATGTGGGCTTGCAGTTGAGACAAATACACAAAAATCTTAAATTTCTATGAGTTTACACATTTTGCGTTTACCCTCTCATTTCTGCACCTTTTCAAAACAAGATAAAATTATTTATTTATTTATTTGTTTATTTATTAGATGTGTCTGTCTTTTTTTATTCCCCTCTCTTCTTCTTATTCTCCTACTTGGCGTTCTCTTCATCATGGTTTCATGATGACTGAGCCACTGTGGAATATTCAGATGGTTTTGTTGATCTTAAACCAGAACAATTCTTGGCCAGAGATGGTCTGGAAAACTTCAGTCTTGTGGAGTGTCCCCACCTATAAAAGTAAACAAACAACTGAAAAAAGAATAAGGTAGCTGCAACAGGAAAATCTGAAGATACCATAAATGCACTGTCGGGGGCACTTTGGCTGCCCTGCCCTGCCTCAGCGAAGGCTGGCATGGGGCCACAGGACCCCTCTGACTTCAGCCATGTGCAGAGCTGGGGTGTCTTGGTTGACAGGAGCTGGTTGGGCTGAGCCCGCAATTATTTATGTTTCACAGTTGTGATGAAAAATGCTTAACCGACTTGGCTGCTATCTGAAGATAAGTGTAGCTTCATTTCATGCTTGTCCAAACCTGTTTCGTTCTTTTTTGCAGCAAGCTCTTCTCCTGCTGCAGCTAACAGTGCTGGGGGTGGTGATGGTGGGGAGCCGGTCCCCATTATCCTGATTTTGTAAGTTTCAGATTTCCTCCCAGACAATGGTTGTGGCTCTCTGTGATGGTTCAACATAATGAGGCATGTTGGTGGGCACCTTGTTGTGAGAATGTCATGCAAACCTGAGAGCCCTTGAGTGTCTTGAAGCTTTAACCTTTGCTCTGTGCCACAGCGAGCAAAGTGCCTCAGTGGCTTTTTAGGAGGACCTCGGGGTTGAAGAGGGCGAAACAAGGCCCTGCTGCTACAGGCTAATGTGTAGTGATACTACTGACCTGCAGCGCTTCTCCAGGAGCTGCTGATGGTCGTCTGCTGCAGCCTGCTGCTGTTGTCTAACCACACTAGTCCTGGGGAAAAAAGCAAGAATCTGAGGGCAAGATACACTCTGTAAGTCCTTGAAAAAGGCAGCTTTGTGCTTTTCAAAAGTAATGAGGTTTATGCTGATTTTTTGATGATGAAACCTCCTCAGAATATATTATTTAAAAAAACCAATTTTTGCTTACTGTACAGAAATTCAGAATTATTTCAGCTTCTCATTCCCTTCCCCCACCTTTCACCTGTCATCTACTCTTTCTGCCAAGCAGCTCAAGAGACGGTGACAGCAGAGGGACCCCCATCCCTCCTGGGGCCAGTGGGTGCTGCCCACGCAGTCGGTGCAGCAGCACATGGTTGCGTGCTGGCAGGGAGGCAGGGTCCCTTGCTCCTTCCCTTGCAGACACAGAGTCCTTTGTCACGGTCCTGCTAGCAGGGCATGCGAGAGCGGTGCCCCTCGGGAGGGATTATTGCAGAATTATTATTTCAGAGGATTTGCAGACTTGGGCAGCTATCCCTGCAGTAAATCATACACTGGCAGGTTCTTCTCCAGCATATGGAAGTTGAGATGTGTAACTTCTTATTTCTAGACTGAAGCTGTAAATTTGGTTTGCAGCCAGCTCCTCATCTTCTGAGAGAATTGGAAGTGCGAGACCCGCCAGGTTCACACAGGACACGCTGGGAAGAGCAGCGTAGCCCTACCAGAGCCAGCGCTGCGGGGTGTAGCTGTTCACGGTGTCCCCGTCTCCGGGAAGACTGGCTCACTGCAGTGCAGAGCTGAAGCTGCGCTGTGCCTCTTCATCTCTGCTGCGCTGTGGGCAAAGCCAGTAAATCTTTCCAGCGTGCTGTGTGAAGCCTTCCTCCGTTGCAGCCCCCTTGTCCCCTGTGGGTGCTGCCACAGGCTGTAGTGAGCTTTACTGCTGGGTCTGGGGAGATCGGTAGCGAAGCCGAGTGAACAATCGATCCCCTCTTAGGGTCAGGAAAAAACTCTACTCATGCTGTGTGGAGCCAGCTGAGATCTAGCTCCAGCCTAGACTATGAAATACAGGTAAAGCATCTTCTGTCCCTAGCCTGTGCTCTTCTTGCCAATGCTCGTACAGGTTTCATGTGCCGTATGAAGGGCGCTGGCTAACTCTGAGTGTGGATTAAACTACCTGCACCTGTTTTTTGGTTTGACAGTACTTTCATTTAGCAAAAACAGTTTGTTGGTATTTGGGCTGCATTCTTGGGCAGAGGAGACTGCTGTTGTGGGAGAGAACACCAACGGATAGGTCGAAAGGCAGCTTTGGAGACCCACTGAGGGCTGGTCTGTTCCTGTCTACACTGTACTTCCTTCTGTGTGTCAGAACGGGGCCCGTTGATAAGAAGGGGTCACCCTTCCCACTGCTGTCTAAGGGCATCTTCCAGTTGTCTTCAGACAGAGCCGGAAAAAATTCCGATTGCTGTTTAGCTGAATTAATGGCTGTAGTGATGGAGGACGTGGCCTTGCAGTGTTCTCCTCAGTTAACCCTTTCCTGAAAGGCTGAGGGATTGTTTTGAGATCAGCATGCATGATAAAAAGTTAACTTTGGAATGGCACAGCCTTGTAAACAAGGCTACTGCAGAAACTTAGGTTTGGGGAAGATGTCATGTGTTAAGTTCACCTCCCCATATCCTCCGTTGTGTGTTACGCGCCATCGTGTACATACCTGCTTTCATAGATGGACATCCTTACAGCTTACTGTATTCAGGGCTTGAGTTCGTGCCTTTTCTACCTCCCACCCGCTGTGTGCGTTACCGTTATACACCTACAATTTTTAGGGAAGGGTCGCTGAATAGACAGCTGTCTTGGTAAAGGCCTACTTCAGTGAAGAAGCTTTGAGCTGTGAATAAAATATATCCTTGGCTGTCTTGGTAGCTGTGTGGCTGTGTCAAAACCTCATACTGCAGGCAACCTGTGAGAAAAAAAAAAGGTAGTAAACACTGGCTTAATGAGAAGTCCCTCTGGTCATTTAAAACACAAAAAGAAGGTGAGCAGGGGACTGATGTTCAAGCTAGGGAGTTCACACGGTGTTGGGATCACTTGTTACCCAGCTCCCATTTTCTGGGGTAAAGCAACAGTGAGGAGTAACAAGCGTGGGGGCAGGAGCGCAGAGCGCAGCTTGCCTGTCAAGTGGGTTTTTGGCTTGTCTTTACAAGGCTAGTTGGTGATACTGTGGGCATGTTATTTCGTGATATCATAGAAAAAAACACTAAAAGTTGTTAAAAGAAAAAAAAGGAAAAAGGGACTG
This sequence comes from Psophia crepitans, assembly GCA_013399095.1. Lineage (NCBI taxonomy): Eukaryota > Metazoa > Chordata > Aves > Gruiformes > Psophiidae > Psophia > Psophia crepitans. Next base: position 453,044 of record VWZZ01007273.1, on the reverse strand, counting down.
GTTTTTGTTGTCCATTAAAACGAGTAGCTTGTGCTTCAATTCAGACTTACCTTCTCAGGATCTCTGCAAACTCACACAGACCTTTGTACCAATCTCACATATTCGGATTTTGTTATTCTTGTAATATAAAAGCAAAGAAAACTAAAACTATTTCTTTTTTAAACAAGCAAAGATTATACTAGACTCATACTTAAATTTCACAACAAATGATCTTGGAAATTAGTCCCTCAAAGATCATTTCAGAGCTCTGCCCATTCACTGTCGTGGTAACCTTTCGCCTTTTCTGCTTCTCTGCAAACCTGGCAATATGGAAAGGTCTAAAAGACGTTTTTTAAATTAAGACGGGAAAGTCCTACTGAAGCAGACACGTTGGCGTTGTGAACAAAAAGTCGTTTGATTAAGAAGTGATTTGAGTACAATAGAATATTGTTGCTGTGAGGTGTGCAGTATTTACAGTAAGAGAAACCAAGCCAAGGCTTGGAGAAATTAAAATAAAATGGAAACATTTAATTTATGAGGGTTTTATAGTTAAATGTTGTCAGGAGATCTGAAAGCTGGGATGGCGTGTGTATGAACTTCCTCTGTGCAGGTGCGAGTTGTGTCTTTAATTCAGAGGTGGCTTTAGAAATGTTCAGTGCCGTGGGCGTTCTTGCCTCCAGCACTGGATTTGTGGATAATGCCTGCCAGTATCCTTGTCTTGCTTTATATTACTTTTTTGCCCTGACATTTTAGGGTACCTCACATAACATAGACTTCCTTATTTTCGGTAAGACCTGTACTTTGTTGTCTGCCACCACTGGTGCGTTACCTGTAATGTTAGGTCCTCCCTTGGATGTGGGCAGAACAGATGGGGAACCAGTTAGCTTATGAACACCCCTGCCTGCGTTTCAGGGACTAGGCAGTTTAAATTCAAAATTAAATGGAGGCATGGGCTGGAAAGCCAGTGCTTGCCTCACCAGGCTGGCCGGTGCAGAAGGGTTGACTGGGACAGGATGGCTCCAAAGGGACAGGTCTCCTTTTGGGGAGGTGGTGGCAGGAGGGGGCACCAGGAGGTGAGGGAGGGAAACTGAGAATGTAATGGGAGGATGAGAAATGAGTACACACAGGGGAGGTTTGCAGGAGGAATGCTGAGATGGTTCTTGGTGGAAAGCCCAGGAGGAGAAGCATGGTTTGCTCTGTTGCCAGTGGTGTGACCCACATCAGGAGCTGGGGCCATGCAGGTCACTGCTTGAGCCTCTCTGAGTGATGGCTTTTAGGACAGAAGTAGTTCTGGGTTGCAAGACCTCGCCAGTCTCCCTGACCGGTATGTTGACCTAGGAGTGTGCCAGATTCTGTGGCCAATAGGCATGTGGTGCCCGCAGCGGTCCGTCTTCAGCCCAGCTTCTGGCTGTGTCGGTTGTCTCACTGCTTGTAGTGGGGCAGCCCCAGCACTGGAGCCTTCTGGGGTGCTCTTGCAGGTCTGTCAGCTGGTGAACCCCAGCCAGCACCGGACGAGGGAGCCATGAAGCTGGAGCTAAAACTGAGGTATCCAGGAACTGAGGGGCTGGCTGCTACCTGGCAGGAGGAGTGAGGGAAACCCAAGCCCTATATTGTCTCAACACAGTGAAATTTACCAGTAAAGCCATGAGTTTCTCAGTAAAAACCTTTCTTCTGGCTCTGTTTTCCTTTCCTCCTAGCCATCTGCAGCAGCCTTGCTGAGGGAGTGCCCCAGCCCAGCAGCTGCGGCCCTCCTTCGCAGGGGGACCAGCTGGAGCCAGGGTGCTGGAAGGACCTTTTAGGCTTCATAGCTGGTCCTGTGGCAGTCTTCTCGGTTTCGATGCTAACGCGCCGCAGACTTTCCTGACAGCATCTTCCCACCAAGCAGCTATGCCTGGTGGCACTTTCTCAAGCAGCTCCCCAGTCCTCTGTGTGTGCCTCCAGGCTGGTGGCAGGGAGGACGGTCCGCGCAGGGTTTGGGCACTGTCTGCATCCACGTGCCACGGTGACTGCCCAGCCTGGGTAGCCTTTGTTTCATGTGAAGCATTGGGTTGAAAAAGGCTCACGGTGGTGGTGTTCAGGGCTTTTTTTGGCATCCCAGAGGGCCTCATCGGAGTATTGCCTTCTCCAGCGAGCCTTCGTTTGGGACAAGGCTTGATTTGCAGCGATGGCCCCTTGGAGCTCCAGCTCCCACGTAAGTGTTGCCTCTGATTTCATTACTGCAGCACTGCGTGCAGACTGCTCCTCTTCTAGACTTGGAGGCAGTTTGGTCAGCTGCCTGTGGACCTTTTTCTCTTCCCTCTCTTTCTTCTTCTTCCTTTCTTTTTTTTTCTTTTTTTTTTTTTTTTCTNTTTTTTTTTTTTTTAGGAAAAGACTTTTTGAGATGAATTGCTTTGTGCCTCCAAAATGCTGGTGTAATTTGTAGGCTGCTTATTGAACAGCGTTGTTCCAGTTTTTCATAGCAGGGCATTTTATTCAAATTCAGTCTTGTTCATTCAGTTGCAAATAGTCATTGTTTATCTCGTATGAATCATTGAATAAATACGAGTTTGAAATTGAGAGTTTCACTTGAGCTTTAACTGATGTTGACAGTCAAGCTAATGCTTTCAGTGCCTGGCATGGCCCGTAGATGTCCTTTCCATTGTGTGGAAAATGATGGATAAAGGATGAGGGTTTTTTGGTGGGGTTTGGGGTTTTTTTTTTGGTGTTTTGCTCTTCCTTCTGAGAAGAGGAAACCATCAATTTTCACCCCCTTGTCCTTGGAGCTAGTTAAGGCAATACACTTTGAAAGCAAAAGGGAGTATATTGCCATTACATCTGTTTACTGGGCGCTGCTTACATTAATGCTGACTTGGGGATGCCTTTGGTGGGGTGTCACAAGCCAGCTAGAGAGTTTAACCCATGGGGGGTCGTGGGCCCAGACCTTCCTCCGTTCCTCTGTGACATGCCGGGATTTGCTCTCTGGGCAGCTGCAGTCTCTCTGCTTCTCGATTCACAGACAGAAAGGGGCACTTTTCCACGCTGAAGCAAGCGCTGGTGACGTGCCAGGAATGTTTCATAGTGGGGTTTTTTTGCAGTGCCACGGTCACGGTATTTGTAGGTGGGTGGACTTGTTAAAAATTGTTAAAAATGTCTTCAGGTTCTGAATAACTATAGGTTATACAATTTCGCTTGTGAAGAAAGTTAAATTAAAGATGTACTTTTTTTCTTGGAAGAATTAGCAAGGACTACTTAGAGGCTTACTGTAGTATAATGAAGGTAAAATTGGTGTGTTTAATTTGAATTAAATTTCTTTATTGTCTGTGTAGGCAAGCCCAACTGAAGGGTCATAAGCACTGAACCTGTAATTGGGAGCTTGTTCCTACTTGATGTTAGAGCTGGTCTGCGAACGGAAACAGGTCGGTGTGTGGAATAAACTACCTTGAAATACGTCTTGTGGAGTAGGTCTTAGTGGGAAGTCTTGATCAGATAAGCTTATTGAGTGGTCAACACACAGCGTAACAACAAAGAGGTGCGATTTAGCGGGTTTGCTGAGCTGTGCTGCAGCGATGGCTGGGATTGCCATCCCGGCAGCGTGCTTCCCCACGCTGTGGAGCTCGGGAGCAGAGAGGGGTATTCTGCGTGAGTGTGACAACCTGAATGTTGTGGTAGGAAAGCTGTTCAGGGCAGGTGCTGCAAGCCATCGGTGGTGCTGTCGCTGCTGGGGGAAGGAACCAGAACAGGATCCCAGCACTTGAACCTGGGAGCAGCTCCTGATCCAGGTATCCCAGGCCCCAACAAGTCCGAGTGGTGTCATGAAAGAGGGACTGAGGAGAAGGGTCTGGAAGAGGTTTGATTGATAGGAGGAGGAATGGAGGCTGAAATTGGCTGGAACCGAAGCGAGCAGGGGCCAAAATAGGGGATTATACATGATTTATGGGTTATGTGTTACTCAGTTGGTTTGGTAGGTACAGTAATGGGCAAAGGGGACACTTAGACATTTTGCATTAGAGGTCAGGATGAGCATCCAACTGGGAAGGGGGGCTGGGGAGCAGGGTGATTCCCAGGGTAAATGGGGAGGACTTTTACAAAACAGGTGGGAAATAAGCTGATGCTCAGTTGATGGGGGTATGGGAGACTTGCTTGAAGAAGAGGCCAATGTTAGTCCCAGTAGTAATGGTATTGCTTTAGTTGGTAATATTTTTTTATTCACATCAATAAATGCCTTACATAAAATTATTTCGTTTTCCTCCATAGTTTAATAGATAAGCAACTTCACTGTGGGGGCATTTGTTGCTTTGAAAAGATTAAATTACATTGCATCAAGGCAAGCCTTGGGCCCTGGTACATCTTGTTGCCTGAAAGATTGTTTTGAGACAAGCGAATGGATGTCTAAGGTCAGCTGTTACAGAGAAATAGTAAATTATCAGACAAAAATATTACTTGAGTTGCACTCTTGTCACGATTAACCATAGAATTTAAAGTGTTGGTAGTTAAATCTGCTTCACATTTGGTCTTAAATTGCTTTTGATTTATGGGAGAGCCTCCTTGTCCTGTATTTTAAGTATCTACTTAGGCAGTAGAACTCTCTAGGAAAGAAGAGTAAACTACTAGATTTTTATTTTTGTTTTTAATCTCTGGGTCCTTGGTCCTGTCATGATTTATTTTTCTCCCTGGAATGCTGCATTCCACAGCTTGTAATGTGAGCCCAAGGCCTCTTTTTTTTTCTGCTTGGGCTCATGTATAAAGACATTTTGTAAGATTTATCGCATTCTTTTAACTTCTAAACACGAGGGAAACACAAACGATGATCCACAGTTCAGACCAACAGCGGAGAATAAAAAAAAGAAAAAAAGATATTTTTAAGTGGATGTTTCTCTGTACAGTCCTGTATGTTTTGCTGGGCTATGCTCATCTCTGCTGTGGGGTCAGTGACCGTAAGCAAAAAGATGCCTTAGAAAACTGGGGTGCTGACGTCTTGATCGTATGAGCCAAGTCCTCTGGAGCTGCTGACAAATTGTGTAGATTTTCATGGTTGTCAGTGTAGCACTTGGGATTAGCCCTGTGGAAAAACTGACATAGAGCAGCCTCTGGGGCAACGACAGGAAGGCTGATGGCTCCAGGGTTTGGGCCATGACTGGCTTTGCTTTTTGGTGCCTGTGGGCTGGCAAGATGCTGTAGCAGTTGGTTTGCTAATATCATAGGCATTTTTGAAAAATGTTTGGTTGGTTGGCTGTATCTTATACTGTTTGTAAACCTGTCTCTCAGATGACATCTATACAATACCTCTTTGCTTTCTCCTCCCTATCTGACCAAATTTTATGTTTAAAATACCATATTTTACATTGTCCCTCTGGTTATATGGATTTGAGCAACCTCATCTCCTTCTATGACCATGTGACCCGCCTGATGGATGAGGGAAAGGCTGTTGATGTAGTCTGCCTAGACTTCAGCAAAGCCTTTGACACGGTCTCCCACAGCATTCTCCTGGAGAAGCTGGCGGCCCATGGCCTGGACAGGTACACTCTTCACTGGGTTCATAACTGGCTGGATGGCCGGGCCCAGAGAGTGGTGGTGAATGGAGTGAAATCCAACTGGCGACCGGTTGTGAGTGGTGTTCCCCAGGGGTCGGTGCTGGGGCCCATCCTCTTCAACATCTTTGTTGATGATTTGGATGAGTTTGGATGAAACTTACTTACCCTCAGTAAGTTTGCAGATGACACCAAGCTGGGGGGAAGTGTTGATCTGCCGGAGGGTAGGATGGCTCTGCAGAGGGACCTGGACAGGTTGGATCGCTGGGCAGAGGCCAACGGGATGAGGTTTAATGTGGCAAAGTGCCGGGTCCTGCACTTTGGCCACAACAACCCCAGGCAGCGCTACAGGCTGGGGGCGGGGTGGCTGGAAAGCTGTGTAGAGGAAAAGGACCTGGGGGTGTTGATTGATGCTCGCCTGGACATGAGCCGGCAGTGTGCCCAGGTGGCCAAGAAGGCCAACGGCATCCTGGCCTGTATCAGGAATAGTGTAGCCAGCAGGAGCAGGGAGGTGATTGTCCCCCTGTACTCAGCCCTGGTGAGGCCGCACCTCGAGTACTGTGTCCAGTTTTGGGCCCCTCACCACAAGAAAGACATCGAAGCCCTGGAGCGTGTCCAGAGAAGGGCAACGAAACTGGTGAAGGGGCTGGAGCACAGGTCTTATGAGGAGCGGCTGAAGGAACTGGGCTTGTTTAGTCTGGAGAAGAGGAGGCTCAGGGCAGACCTTATTGCCCTCTACAACTACCTGAAAGGAAGTTGTGGTGAGCTGGGGGTCGGCCTCTTCTCGCAGATAACTAGTGACAGGACAAGGGGAAATGGCTGCAAGTTGCGCCAGGGAAGGTTCAGGTTGGAGATGAGGAGAAATTTCTTCTCTGAAAGGGTGGTCGGGCATTGGACCGGGTTGCCCAGGGAGGTGGTGGAGTCACCGTCCCTGGGTGTGTTTAAAGAAAGGTTGGATGTGGTACTTAGGGACATGGTTTAGTGGGTAATAGGTGGTGGGGGGACAGTTGGACTAGATGATCCTTGAGGGTCTCTTCCAACCTTAATGATTCTATGGTTCTAATTTAAATCGAGTGCATGACAAGACTTTGATATTTCCATTTCTGTGCATGAATATCAGTATTATCTTCTGTAATGACCTGTAGCTGGTAGAGTACACCCAGAGCTCTAGAAAAGGGCAACGGAGGGAGGTTGGTTGCTCCTTTTCTGTTACCCCTACAAAAAAAACCAACCCTCTTTATTTATTTCAACCCCAGCAGCGACCAGGATGCACTAAGCTGAGTAACTGTTCCCGAGCACCGCAATGTGCAGTGCTTGGCATCGGTCAGATGCCACCACGTCTCATGTGTGTTATCAGCGGTGAACTGATGGCACATGACCTGCCCAAATGGTTGGCGTCCGCGTGGTGGCCGATGGCTGTGCGGGATGCTCCGGCTCGAGGCTGCGGGCAGGTGTCTCATCCCTGTCTAGAGGCAGCAGCAGTAGGGAGCCAGTGCCCATCACTGCCCTTTGCTCTAATCCAAATCTCAGTCTTCGAATTAAAGAAAGAAACTTGAGCCTGCACTGACTGGGAGTTGTGCTTGGGAGGGGCGAGGGTTCAGGTCACTGTATGGAAGGGGTTGTTTTAAAATGCTTGCAGTAGGTAAACTTCTCAGTAGGTGCTCTTGCACATTTTCAGAGAGCAGATCCAGCAATGATCTCTCTTGGTCAGGATTTCCAAGATGCAGTTAAACCTTCTGCCCTTAAGTAAAAATTGCATGGAAATCTTGCTAAATGATGAAGATTCAGTCGTCAGTCAAATACCAAATTGTTGATTAGGAAACTGTTGGAGTATCTTCTACCTTCCTCCCATCCAATACTGATCAGTATCAGACCAAAAACCCAGCTGCTTGTGGAAAAAAACCTTGAGAGGTGGTGGTGTGTGTTGGCTCCGCACAGGCTGGAAAGCCTGACTGTGACTTGTAGCTTTTGCAAGAAATGGGGATTGTGCAGGGCTTTTTGATGTGCTTTACCTAAGCACTTAATTCATCATTCTCCTAAACTCACTTGACTCAGCTGTTGTGAAATCCCTTGATACCATTTAATGACCTTATTCAAGCAGGGATTTTTGTCACTTGGCATCATGTCACAAAATGATACAGTGAGAGGGAAAGCATGTGTGCTCCTGTCATGGCGGGCCCACTCTGACATTCCTTCCTGGCGTTAATGAATTGTATTACAAATTAAATCTTTTGATAAAAAAATAATTTCCATTGGATCTTGAGCTTAGGGGTAATTTGTCAGTGCAGCAAATTAATTAGACATTGTTTTGTGATATTCCCCTTAAATGGAATACTTGAAAGACAACTTCTTTTTTTCTCATGCCAGATTAAGTGCACAGGATAAAAATGTCATTCTCAATGTAAAGAAAGGAATATTAAGGTCTTCATGCTGGTGATTTTCATGCTCTTTTACAAGCATCAATGAAATTAATTTAATTGCAGTCATATGCCTCAAACTCCTGATTTGTTGGTGGGTTGTTTTCTTTAGTTGCTCGCTAGTAGATTTAAAAGGGTATATTCACGTGAAATACTCATTATTCCAAATTGCATGGAGTACAAGAAATGCTTTTCTGAACCAAATATACAGCTACAGACTCATCTAAGAAATGCTTGCATGTTGTGGAGTACAATTTTGCACAGCTCCTGCAGTGAGCAGTGTGGCATACTTTTTTATGAACTGGATTTTCCTGCATCTATTATCCCTGCTCACAGTGGAACAGCAGTAATAACGAAGAGTCAGTAAATAAGGTTACGCCTGTTTCTACATCTGTACAGTAAGTTTATTTTAGATTTACGGGCAGGTGTGGTATTTATGAATCGGGAAATGGATATATTTATTTGCGAAAGCCGTCATTTTCATTGCATGTCTTTGCCCAAAGATGTGGTTTAGGAGTTGTTGGTTTTCCAGACAGTCCTGTATGAAAGGATTTATTTATGTGTGTGTGTATGTTGTTCCACCGTTTCTTAACAAGCTCCTCCATAAAACGTCACCCACCAAAGCCCACCTACCTATCGCTTATCTGCAGTATCACCTTTAATTTCAGTGCGTGTTTTAACTTCTTCAGCTTCCTACAGCGCATTAGAGGGCGTCCAACTGGCATCTTCTGCAAAGAGAAGGCGCTTCCTGCAGCTGCACTGGGGGATCCACGTGGCGTTTCAGTGGGTGACGTGGGAGTCTGTCTGTCTGTGCAATGCAGTTGTAGCCACGTCTAGGAGATGTTGGTGAGCTGCCGAGGACTTTCCTCTAATTCCTTCCTTGGTCCCATGTGCAAGGCTAATGTTCCTATTGTGAGACGATGAATTAGTCTTTCTCATCTGGGTAGTGCTTTTGGGAAGCATGAGTGCAGTTCTTGCTCTCTGTGTCTAGAGCTTGACATTGTGTCCTAAAGCAGATCTGGCAAGTGCTGCGGGTATCAGGATGGTTGAGCAGGCAGACGTTGACACTGCTCTGGGTATGTCCCTGTCACAGCAAGGCTGATGAATTTTACCCAATTCTGGAGAGAGGAGAATTGGGCTAATATTCCTGTTGATTTGTGAACAGACATCAGTCAGGACATGGGGTCATGTCATCTACGATTTGAAACGGCTGTCACAACCAGACCAATACGGTTTGTTTTCACACTTTGTGCATGTCACCCTATTTTTAATGTTCATTCAAATATTCCTGTCACACAACTGTCTCGTCAATCTTTCCTTTTTTACTAGAGAAAGAAATCTGACTCTGTTAGCAGCATGTGGTTATTTTTTCAGTCATATTTGCTTTCTTCTTCAAGACACACTAAACAGCACTCCTCCAGCCCTCAAGTGTGGGTTCTCCTTTCAGCAAGCTGTTAATATTTGGGCATCCGATTGGTCCCTCCTACGTTATATTTCAACTTCAGTGTGCCACTTGCAGCTTTTCTCATGTTACCCAGGGAACTTGGTAGCATCGGTCCCCTGGCTTTTCAGGTTACTTCATCATTTGAGTCCATTTTTGGCGTATTCGTCGCAGCACTAGTAAGCTGTGGTAGGGAAGGTCGAGCAGTTTTGAAGTGTTGCTCTCCTTGCCCAGTGAAGTGCTCTTTACTGGTGTTTAGCTAGGTTTGCTGTTTTGTCTTGTATTGAGCTTGTTCCTTTTATTGTTGTTCTTTGCATTGCTCGTTCCTATCTCAACCTCTAATTTTCGCTTCCATAATGACTTTGAGAGTTCTTATTTTGCGTGCTGTCTCTTTAGGGTTTGATTTATAGTCTTCCATGTGCTCAGCATGTTTGTTATCTTGGACCGCTTATATCTTGAGAGGAAAGAAGTTTTTGCTGAATTCTCATTTAGGCTTGTCTTAAATCTTATTTCAAGTTTCCTGCATGTTTTACTTGACCTTCCAGAAACGCTGGCAAGATCCTTGAGGATGGACACTCCTGCGCTCTGCCAATGCATGTCTCGAAGTTCAGGAGCCAACTTCTTCATCTTCCTCTTCTGTGTGCTGACCCTGCAGAATGGCTCTTGGTTCCTATTTCCTGTGAATTTCATCTGCTGTAATATTTCATAACATGACTGTCTAATTAGTAACGATAAAGTTCAAGGTAGCGTTTTCACATCCTTGTACTAATAAAGGCGTGAGTCAAGACAAAATAAAACAAAGCAGGCCTTTCAGGGCTTGAGCAGCAGAATGGTGTTAAGGAAATGAGGTCTGCGCATGCGATCCTGCTGCCCTGTCGGATTACTTTGATCTTGTTAGATGTTTTTGATGAAGTTTTACAGTGGGTTTAGGAAATCTGAGGGATGCGTGGCTCTGGTAAAGATTACAAGTAAAGGAAAAGTGACTCCCTAGCATTGAGGAAGAGGACCCTCCTCTTTTTTTCTGGTCTGGGTGGCAGCCATTGTGACCAGTCGGTGTGTTTTCTAGCTGGATGACACGGACGTATCTCACAGTCAGCTCATAGAGCCGTTTCCTCACCCAAACAAGGAGGCAGTGCATGGAAGAGCATGGAACCAGCCTGAAGAAGAGAAAATAGTTAAGGTTTGAGTGGGAAGGATGAATCTGCAAAGAGCGTCTTCAGTAGTCCTGCTGCTCGCAAGTCAGTCCTCACTTTGTTTTTCTTGGTGCATTAATTAGGTTAATAAGCATGCTTACTGATGTATGGCATGCTCTGCCTGCTCCACTACCTTGTGCATCATACATCAAAGAGCAGGAATCACAAACGAAAAAACTCTCCTCCTAGAAATGATGTTTTATTTCCTTTCCATGTTCACATGAGCTGCACTCACAGGATATGCACCGTCCCCTTTTGGTCTCCTAATTCTCCTATTGAGTCTCCTTTGCTATTTTAATTCCAAGCTGAGACATAGCCTCTGCTAAGTTACTTACTTTTCTAAGATTTGCTCTCCTTAAATCCCTTTTATTTCCAAGTCTTCCAGCTTACAGTATTCTTTGTTCTGCAGCATAACCTTCGGGTTTGGGGTTTTTTTTGTCATGGTGGTTCTGACTGCAGTTCAGTACGTTTGAGATGTAATTGCCTCTAATTCCAGCTTGTAATTTGTGTGATTAGTTTTTGAGACTGCTAACACTGTTCTCAGCCCCGAAGTTTTGCTGTCAGCTGATGCTGTTCACATTCATTCTGTCTGTTAGATACCTGGATCGCTTGCCTCTGGATTATGTACAAGTGTCTGCTCAGGAATCACAAACGAAAAAACTCTCGCCCTGTACAAATGGCCAGCATCTCTCTGTCTTGTCATCTTGGTGGCTGTTTACCACAGAATACGACTCAGATCTCTTGATGTCTGTATTTTTCGCCGCGGTTAGGGATTGTGCTTTGGATGCTCTGAATGCGTAGGAACTTTCTGATGGATTGCTCGTGTGTCCTGTTGATGCCTGTGCTGCCTTCCAGCACCTGTTAGAAATTTGTTTCCTGGATCTCCTTTCTCCCCCAGCAGGCTTTGTGCTGGTGCGAGCGACAGCTGTAATGGTGCGATGATCGGTGCCAGCATTTGGTATACCCGGGATATCGTTTTAATGAAGAAATTTCATCAGGCCGTTCTCCTCTGTCAGCTGGTGGGATATTCGAGTACAGAGCTTCGATGTTAAGTTCGGTCTGCCTCCAGCCTCTCGCTTCTTCAGCTTCTTTTTCTCACTTGTCTCAGAGGCGAGACAGACAAAATCACTTTTTTCCTGAATGGCCTCCTATGGTGACACAACTGTTCTCGTTCAGTCTTTTGTTACCAGGAGCAGACATATGTTTTTATGCTGAAATCCTCTGGGGGGTTTTCCCTTCCCACGCAGATGTGGTCCCTTGTGCTGCCCCATCGGTCGGGAAGCGCTGCGTGATCCCCAGCCCGCAGCGGCAGTCCTGTGGTGCTCACCAGCACGGGGGCTGCCACTTATTGCGCTGCTTCCATCGGTTTTATAAGTATTATTTCAAAGGGGTTTGGAAGTTGGTTTGTTTTGTTTTGTTGTTTGTTTTTTTTTAAATATTCCACATCATTAAAGTATTTTCATTAACCCCACACTGGACTTTCTTATACTGCAACAATGCCGTTAGCAGGGACTCGTGTTGCCTGAGTAGCGTTGGCTATGAGATGCAGGCATATGTGTATGAGGATGAGCTGCCAAGATGTAAACTAAAAGGAAATGGGAAGCTGAATTCCAAAGCTATTGTTTTATAGCCTTTAGTGATGTTATTAGTATTCATGAAAAGTTTAACTGGATTGAGGATGTGCACATCTGAGCATATTTGTGATAGTTTTACAGAAGATATGTAGAAGTGTTTCCTGACTTAAGTATTTAAATTGTGGCTTTCTTAGAGTTTTACTGTCTGTTTGGCACAGGCTTCAGCAATTAGTCTCAAAAGTCTGTTAATTAGAAGTCGATTCGCCTATTTGTTTTCAGATGTCTGCAGCGCACTGAACTGAGCGTGCTACTTAAATTAGGAGTAACGGCCTGACCCAATAGGATCCTGACCGGAGAATCGAATGGAAACATTTAAGTGGACTTCAGATCGAACATACAAACAATTGCAGCCTGTTAGAGCAATAATTTTCATTTGCTGTTTTGCACTGTAAAGCATTTCCTCCCAGGGTAATTGGAGTAAAAGTGGGGTTTACTGTAAGTGGGTTGGGTTTTTGGTTGGTTGGTTGGTTCTGGATTTTTTGGGAACAATTATTGCTTGGTTTATTTTTCTTCTGATAAAAGTTTGCCCTTAAAAAGGAAAAGACCTTATAATCCTATGTGCATTGTCAGTACGTGCAAGTTTCATGTCACTTTGTGTATGTATCTGAGGCTTCAATTATTGTCAGAGAAGCTGTCAAAGAAGGTACGATGGCAGGATATTATATTTTACAGATCTGCACACTGATAAACTGGATAGGGAATATGAGTAGCAATGTGTGCTCTGATTATTATATGTTCTTTGTTTCCCCTCTTTCAGGTGTTCACTTATAAACAGAGCACGATCACACACCAAAAAGTAATGCCTATGCATCAAACAAGCACAGAGAGCGTGGAAGACATGGCAGCACTCGTAGATCTCCATGAAGGCTCCATTATGCACAACTTATTCCAGCGATATCAGCAAGATAAAATCTATGTAAGTTTCTTCTAAAATTAAGAAAAATATCCGGAGGGAATGTTTTTGAGTGTGTAGCTACTGTGTGTGTTTTGCTGTTCTGCGATACCTCCCCTCCTAACATTCTGCAGTTCTTTGTGTATCCTCATAGAGCTGAAGCGTGCCTCATCTAGTGACTTCTCGCCAACAACGATGGAAGGAGAAGGGAGCTCAGGGCTGGCCAGGCAATCCATTGGAAGCGCTGAAAAATGGGCATGCTACATATGCTTTCACAGTTCCAGTGACAGGACTGTGCAAAGGGCGCTCTCTTCTCTCTTTAGAGTCTCTGCCCCAACAATATGTGCTGTGTGTGTCACCAGGGATGACGTGGTGGGATTTAGTCTGTGACTGCCGTTGGAATGCCCAGCAGCCCGAGATCCAATTCTGATCAGCTTCCCCTTTTCTATTGCAGTAGAGAGGTGACGGTATTCTGATCGTCAAGCTGAGGACCTGTGCCATTAAGTACAGGCAGTTGGGGTTCGGGATGTGTGAGAACAGGCAGCTGTTTATCAGCTTCCAAAACTAGGAATTAGTCCACACAGAACTCTTTTTGTCAGCTCTGTAATGAAGGTTTTTGTGATTAGATTTACTTGGCGCTTTAAATATTTTCATTAATCTTGAACTGACAAGATATGAATCTTTACTGAATATGGAACTACAGTAAATGCAAGAAAGATACAAGGAGTGTTAGGGGCTGTTACAGATTGTGAAATCTCACTTTTCAGCGGGTCTGTAGCCAGTGTTTTTGTTTTTTGTTTGGGTTGTACTTTTTTTTAAATTAATAATTGCAGAACATAAAAAATCTTGTTTGCATCACCTGTCTAAGTCCTTGATTTGGCCATATACATGCTTTATTCCAAGTTTCATCTATTAAGTTGGCCTCCTTTATTTTTATACATTAATGTATCTTAGTGTAAAAACAAACTTTCCCTGTATTTAGAAATTTCTTTATGATAAAAAGAAAAAAAGGCACAAGGAAATAGTGTTCCTTTGCACGTTACCTTTGAAGTAGCTAGTACGGGGAACAGTAAATGTTGAGGTAGTTCTCTTTACAATGTATGGGTGTTTTTTCTCAAAACAAATGAACCATTTTTCCCTTCAGAAAAACCAGTAAACAAAAAATGAATAGCATATATGAACAATCCTGCACGTGTGGAGAAAAATAGCTACTTGGTAAGAGTTGAGTTTTCCACCAGCTAGAATTAGAATTAGATTAGAATACTCAGTGTGAGTCAAAATTTTTTTAAAAAATACTGTTTTCTGAGCCATTATGTGTACTCAGATGGTGGACACTTCCCTCTTTTAAAAAGTGTGTGTGTAAAAGGGAGTGATTTTTTTTAAGAGGCGAAGAATAGCCTTGTTCTGAAGAGACACGTCCTAGCTTATTTCTTAGCTTGTCAAGGCAAGTTTAGGGTATTCTGATACTTGGTGCTCAGTGTGGTGCACGTTTCTAGACAAACAGGTTTGTGTGCTGTTAATGATGACACATCTTCAGTTGCTGCTGAATACTCACTGTCCCTTCAGTTTTGCTCCTTACTCTTTTGAGTCCACCTCACGTGAAAAATGATTGAAAAGGTGGTCGGAAAAAAGGTGTGTTTGGAAATGCATATGAAAGCCTCTCTGCTATCCTACATATTTAACCAGGACCTGATGTAAGAAGCATCTTCTTTTCTCTATCCTCATTGGTACCTTGCTCCTGCCGTGCCAGTCGGTGTTAGTTTTCTAGCAGGACAGGGCAGAAACCCCAAGAAGAGCCCATTATATTGCTTGAATAATTTTATGAAACTTCATAAATACATATGAGTGTGTGTTGTAGGAGGAGCTGTTGTCATTGTAAAAGGAACCATGTCTTTTCAAGCCAAAAATCTCTCGACTGTATTGAACTGTCAAGGGTATTTTAATGTTTGATGTTAAAAAAATAAAAAGGACTGAAAGGTGCATTAGGTTTACCTTTGTTGAAGGCATGCTTGCAGCTGAAGTAATGAATTTCCTGGTTATTCTGCTTTGGGACCAGACTATTTTGTACAGGACACCAGAAGCCATTGGAGTTCATGCCAGGAGCAATCAAAACTTTCCAGATTGTACATTTGCCTTCTCCCTTCCCTCCAAAAAGTCCCTTTCCTTGGCCAGGAATTGCTTCCTCAGTGTAGTGCACATACTGGCTCTTGTATCCACCTCAGCACCTCGGCTGTATCAGTCCCTTGTGTGTTAGAGATAAATGGTGAAGGCACGTGCCCCTCTCCGCTCCGAGCTTAGGGGCTGTTCATCCCGCTGAAGGACTTCTTGCCATCCCCGAATATAAACCACCGTATAACTGCCGTGTCCTGGCTTTTAGCTCTTTACTTCAGCTCTTGACACCTCCTTCTCCGCGTCCGGAGTTGGGGAGAAAGATACACTGGCATTTTTTGAGTTCCGTGCCTGTAGTATAGCAAGCGTATGAGTGTGGTTCTTGAGCCTGACAGCTTTTTTGTTATTTTTTTCAGTGGCAATAAGACCAGGAAGCACCTTTGTACCCTTAATGAGCAATGCACTTAATTAGGACGTAAGTTTTGGGTCTTGCTTCTTCACACACACACACAAATTACATGAAGCGCAATATACCAAATTGTGATGTAAAGTATATATAATTTGAAAAATACAGAAGAGACAATTATAAGGAAATTTAAACAGTTGCTTTCTCAGGAAAGCAATTATTTATGCAAAGCTTCCACTGTTAAGTAGTGTGTTTGTCTGTATATGAAGAGCAATGAGCATTTAAGTAAATATCTTAAGATGTTTGAGTTCGGTTTAATCTTACTTTACTTAGTAAGATTTTTGTCTCACATAGTCATACCCATGTTCCTAAACTCTTCACTACTTCCTAATTAATACTATAAAGGGATTTGCTGTGGATGCCAAGTTTTGTCAAACATGTCAGTGACTTTCTTTGCTGCTGCCAACGACTGCAGCTATAAAGGGTCTGCAGAGGGTTTTCTGTATTTCTTGCTGTTTCTTGGAGGGGGAGGAATACTGATTTAGCATACAGACTATGTTCATAGTGTGAATGATGCCTGGCTCCGTACTTAATGAGTTGAGGCTGTTCACTGAATTTTTGCTGCTAGCAAGAAGGTGAGTGACAGAAGTTGTGTCTATGTGCAGCCATATTTTTGTGTCATTGTCAAGCGTGTTGACATCTGCTTGTGATACTTTTTGTCTGAATTTCCGTAAAAAAAGTGAGTGCATGATTTCCCTTTTTTTGGCCAGTGAGAAGCATAGGACAAACCTTTTCTTGGTTGCTTAAAGCAGGCTCCTGTCTGGTATTTTTTTCAAGTCGCTTGATAATACTGAGTTTATCTGAAAGTTTGCTACTGGGCTACCACTGCTTTTGTTGCCCAGGAAAGGAGTGGAGTTAGGATGGCTGCGATCATACGGTGCGGGGGTTTTCATTGCGATTTTCTCTCCTATTTTACACCATCAGGAATAACTCGATCTGGGAAGTCCAGCCTCTGGACATCAGCATACGAGGTTTAACGTCTGTCTGTGAACGCTCGGATTGACTCGGGGGCTAGGGTGGTATGTGGCGAAACAGAAAGATAAACGCTAGCGCCAAAAGCAGAAGGTGCCCACACATGAAAGCAGAGCCTTTTGTGGAGGCGAATGAGGGATTTCGTCGCCTCTGAAGCATGGCCAGCCCAGGGCACATGATGTGGAGAGGGGAAGTGCTGCGGCCACCATTCTTGTTGCTCTTCAAAGGCGAGTTGTTCCTGAAGCTGTTGATTCTGGTTTGCTTTTGGTTAAGTACATGTTGCGGAGGAGACTGGCTTAGCCTCGGAGAGGATGCCGTAAAACACACCGCATGGACTGTGCTGCAGGACGCACAAATTACGGTGTTCGAGCTGGCTCTGGGGTGAGCGGTGGTTGCCTTGTCCCCGTGGCCAGCCGTTAGTTACCGATGCAGAGCAGACCAGAGGATTAGAGAGCAGCGCTGGCTGAGGTGAGCGGCGGGTTGGAAATAACTACAGGATACATTGTGCATGTCAGCATGGAGGTTTTCAGCATCGGATCCACCCTCGTTCGCCCAAGTTCAAGCATTAAACAAGTTTCAAAGCACATCTGATTAGTTTTTTCCTTTCGAATTAAGCTCTGAAGTGGCAGGTAGCCATGTTCCCCTTTGAAGTGGGGATGATTTGACATGTGCCCATCTTGTTTTGGTGGAGAACGTGTACCCGTGTCTGGGGAGTTGTGTTGCGTGGCATCAGTGGGGTGTGGTGCTCCCTGCCTCAGCCACCCTGCCCTAATGGGATGAGTGGCCTCCAGGTTGTTCAGCAGTTGGGTGTGGTGGCCATGAAGGGTGAGAGAGAACATAACCTATTTTTGCTCATTTTCAAATTAGAACTGTAGCTTGCCTGCTGATAATTACAACCATCTGTTAGGTTTGTGTGCATCTGTATAAAAGCTTCTGTACTAGCCACGTGGACATGTAGTGCTGCACCAGCCACATCCACATCAGAGGGAGGATGATGGCAATTAGGAGCTCAGTTTTTGTGGCTAGCTTCCTTTCTCTTTTCAGCTGAAGCAACAAATATGGAATAACTTCATTGAGAAAGCAACATGTCTCCGATTTTTTTAAAGAAGGCGTTAAACTGAAAAAGTTGTCTCTTCTCTGACAAGGTTGCTTGCAGAGTTCCTAGCCACTTCACTACACTGAGCATTCTCAGTTATCTGTTCTTAAAAGGTATATTCAGTTATTTAAACATCGATTTTTAATTTGTTTGTGTTTATTTACTTTAGCAGCACGTTCAGTTGTAGTTTGTTAAACTTTCAGTAATTAGATAATTTATTTCCCTCGAAGTCATGAGGGTTCCCTGAGGCAACTAGTTGATGTTTGTGCAATATTAATCAATAATCACTGTCTGGGGCTTTTTCAAATTCTGTTTGCAGGCATAGACTCTTTAGTATCTAGGTCAGTTGCTCTTTGTGACTTGTTTGTCTAGGTTTTTGCATTTGTGTGTTTTTTCTGAGTAAAACTCCTTTCAGATCCAGTGCAGTTGCTCTGTGCCGTCTTACAGTGGTCAGCAGGAAGTGGATGTTGCTGCGTGTTACAGTGAGAAAATAACAAGGCACACTGAAGTCTTGATTAATTAAATAAAGTCAGTTAGACATAATCCATGCACTTTGAAAGCACTCCTGTTCAGATGTCCTCTACCACAGACACAAGTTTTAGGTGTAGGCTGCGAGACAAAGTAAGGTCAGCAGAAGACAGTGGCCCCGAATTGTTTACTTACAAGGACAAAAGCTGTCCTGACTCATTTCTTACACAGAAGATCTTGGATGCGCTCCCGGCAGAAACTGGACCTTAAAAGAGTGTGTATCAAAGACCCATACACCATCCTGGACGACTGACCAGCCTTGGTCTTTGACCTGTCATGCTCTGTGGTATAAATAAGTGTGAGCCATTGTCTTTAAAAAAAAAAAAGGGGTACACACAAATTGTATTTTTAATTACTACCATAACTTATATATTAAGTATTGTACATGTACATTTATACCAAGTCATTAGTTATTACACCATCTCCTAGAACTGCATTTTTGCTGGTCTTGCCTGCAGCCCAGCTGCGGTGCACAGTTCCTCCCCACAGGCATGTTGGAGGTACCCAGCAAGGCTCTAGAGCAGCCCTGCGTAACTGGTTTGCACGTTCTGCTTTACGGTCACCAAGGAAACTGTTGTTTATTTAATTGCTGTGCTTCTGCTACAGAAATTTAAAATGTGTGCTGATGTATCACAGTGTTTTTCATGGCTTCCTGCGCTACTGCGGAGATGAGGAAAATCGTCTTCACCAGCTCCTTCAGCAGAGGTGGAGAAAAGAGAGAAAGCCGTTGCTAAGAATGGATGACAAATGTCTATACATAGCTACTTACCTCCATAATTAGCATGTTATGCTTAAACACATCAGACAATGTTTTCAGAATGTAGTTCAAAGTGAGTTCTCCAAGCATTAATTACAGCTTCCACTTCACATCTGTTACTAGAGAGCAGCAGACAAAGATCTATATAAACACAGCAGGGTTTTAATTGGAAATTAGTGGAATTTATTTCTGGTGATTGCTGTTTCTAAAGGGTGGTCAGTTATATAGATAAACAATTTTCTGCCAAAGGCCAATTACTCTTATTTGTTTTTTTCTTTTTTTTCATACATGTTAGAGGAATAGCAGAGCCCTAATGATACGAGAAGTAAACACATGCCACCTGTTGGTTAATCAACTTTACTTCTGAATTCCTCCTTACTGCACAACTTGTGGGACAGCTAATAATAATAGCAACAACAGCAAAGTATATTTTTCTAAGCTTTTGTCCTCACAACTGAAAATATTGGGGATTTTTAAGGTCCATATTTTCAGATCTTAGCAAATATTTTGGCCTGAGATCTTGTGATCAACATGACGCCATTAAAAAGGGAGGCCCTCAGGAAGTTTCTTGTAATTTGAGGCTTTGAATGACCAGGTCCAGTGGAGGGGACTCATCATGGCAGAGGAGTTGGAACTAGTTGATCTTTAAGGTCCCTTCCAACCCAAACCATTCTATGATTCATGAACTGGAATCGTGTATGCAGTGCCTACACAAACACTTTGCAAGGTATGCAATGGCTACATGTATGCAAAGGTTACACAAACATGTAAATTTATATTATGGTCTGCAGCACATTATTTGTCAGCAGCCTGCTGTGTGTATACGCTGCAGTAGGGATCTTACCCTCTCTCACCAGTGGGCTGTTTCAGTGGGGGAGGTGGGGAGGAGGAGGAGGTCCAAGTTCTGTTAAAACGTTAAAAAACTTGCTCTTCCTGTCTTTTCTGTACCATTATTGTTCTTCTCATTTGGCTGGTTGATAGGAGAGTAAATAATACATGGGTCAATTCCTGTTGATTTCTGGGAGTTTTGAATGGTACCTAAGCCCTGCTTAATGATAACTTTGTATTAAAAACTAGAAAGTAGAAATCTATCATCTTGTATGGCTTTCGTCATTGGTGACACTATACATTGCTAATGCCTTCTCAGATTTGAGGGCTTGTTTTCGTATTGGTTTCTCCACACTTCCATTGTATGTCACTGGTAACTGTACGAGCCAAGAACAGAGAGCAGACCAACGTCCAGAATCAAAAAGAGAATTTTTCAGTTGTTTCCAGAAGTGCTGACAGCAGCAGCTTAGTGCCGTTCAGTCAGAGCTTTTGCAAATGATGCTGAACGCTTCTGCCTGCACCTTTGGCTCCTTTGTGTAAGGTCTGTTGCTCCTGGTCCTGCAAAAGCATTGAAAGGAGGGCAGGAATTTGGACTCTGAAACTTAAGCTGCTTGTCTGTCACCAGCACCTGTTTTCTTTGTGTGAGTTAGGCTTCGAGTGTAAAGTGAGCTGCACAAAATTTACTGCTGGTGCTACACTGTCCAACGGCCTTCTTCACATATTCCAACAGTTTAATACTAGAAAGGCCACAAACAAACCATTTAAGTTGAGAATGAATTAAATTACTTTTGTAGCTATTGTCTACCTGCGTAAAAGGACTATTGACTCATAGCCAGGCTGTTACTTTTATTTGAGAAGATGTAGTCCATTTCTTGCAAGCAGTTTCCTTTTGATGTCTGTCAACCTTTCCTTTTAGAAGGGAATGGGGTCCAGAAGTTCCAGTTAGCAGACATTTGACTGCTGATACTGTTTGCCATCTTAGTGCTGATTTCTAGACCCACGGCTATTTGGCAGCAGTTCAGTGCCATCCAACCAACTACCTGGCATAGGCTTAGATTTCAGTTATTGTGGCTTTTGATTTCTGTTTCCATGCTCTATTAAAGCGTAATTCCTGTTCTTCCTGCTCTCCTCCTAAAAAAGCGTTTTCTATAGAAGAGGTCTTAAAACATTAAAGGAGCATGGAAGTTATGAAAATCTGGATATAAGGATGTAAAATACCTGCAGGCAGAGTGAAACAGATCTCCAAAGCTTTATATTAAGAATATTTCTCCTGTGTTCTGAAGACACTGCTTTTTGGAATGATACCTACCAGAATTTTTGCTTTTGTTTGCATGTGTTTTCTCTGAAAAGCCCCTTCATCTTCCCAAGATGAATCTATAGGAAGGAAGAAGAACATTTTTTTCTTTTCCTTGCTGGAGGGTGAATTAGACCTTCAGACAGCTTTGAAAGGCTCGTTTGAGCATTGTACAATAACAAAGCAGGAAAAAGAACCAGTGTGTGGCCTGAGGCCATTTGAAATGAAGGGAAGAGCTGTGGGGTCTCCGTTGTCTGTGGGGCCTTCTCTGGTTTGAGCTAGAGATCGTCTCGTTAGAATTAAGCTGTGCACTTGTGCACACAGATTGCTGGACTCTGACGTGAAAACTTACTGCCACATGCTGTATTGCGGCCCGTGAAAATGACAAAAATCGATGTCTCATGCTGATCGATGGTGGTTTTTTGCTCAGGTCACCTCCTCACTCCAGTTGGCAATGATGTAGCGAGATACTCTTCCGTAACTGTTCATATAAACAGTCCGTGCGGTAGATCACAAAAGATCATTATCCTGACATCTAGTACGTAGTACTGCTACGTGATAGAATCACATTGTCTTATATTACTCAGAAAAAGTGCAATAAACACAAGGAGACTTGGTGCTTTTTATACAGGAGAAAAACTGCCAGAAACTTGTGAAGTTCTTAAATAAGGAAAGATGTCTATCTGACATCAATATTACAGTCTGGTTTTTACCTTTGGCTGTAACAATGCTCTTCTGTCAGCTTTTCTTTATATTGGTTTCATGTTTCCTTGCTGGATTATTTGTGCAGATTCTGGATAACACTTGTAGAATTTCACTGAGTATCTCCGTCCGCATGGAACAGCCTGTTCGGTAAGAGAAAATTAATGGGAAAATAAGGTGTGATTAAGTGTATTTCAACCTGTGGAGAGCTCTGTTTTGTGCAGGTTCTCCATCATCTCTGAGCTTTCTCTGGAGTTAAAAGCTGAAAGATGGGACAGCCTCAGTGCAGTGTTTCGGTATTTCCGTTGGTAGCTAAGGTGACCCAAACCCAGTTTTCAACCCTTAACAAGTAGATTTTTCTGGCTTCATTTAGCTGCCCAGAACAAGGACACTATGAATGTGCAAGGTTGAAGCTGCAGGGAGTGGAAGGATTTGCTTAGTTTAGAAGTTAAGGTAGCTGGGCCACAAAGTCCCATGATGTTTCTTAATGCTCAATATCAAGGGAAGCTTAAGGTCACGTTGGTTGGGTTGAAGGCTGAACATAACAAAGATGCAACTAATGGGGGATGCTGTTGCCCAACGGTTGCCGCTGGTTGTCTGAAATCAGAAAAAAACCCCAAAATTATTAAAAAAAATCTTGCTACGAGCTGTGCCAGTGAAAATGAGCGTACAGCCCGGCTTTGAAAATACATTGCTCTGTTATGCCTTGGATCTGAACTTGCTCAGCACAGGAAGGGAAAAGGCCATCAGGGAGGGAGGTGGTAGGAGAGGCTGCTGCAGCAGCTTGCGTCATGGACTGAGCCACACGGGGAGGTGCAGCTAAGCAGTGTGAATGTGCCTGAGAAGATGTCTGTAGAACACAGCATCAGAGCATTTAGCAGGTGGGTTTTGGGCGTAAGTAGCTGCCTGTTGGCACCTGATCATCTTAGTGACATTCTTCATTTTGGTCTGATTCCCTTCAAAAGGTCGTCATCAATGGATGCTAACTCTTGCATTTGTAGCGTGGCCTTTGTGTTTACAAGGATCTCATTTTGCAATCAATTTTAAACAGACCTTGAGAAGAAAAAAGAAGACTGTTTAGGGGTCGCAATGGTGTGCATTGACAAGGAACACAGTGATAAAGGAAAGCAGAGACGAAGTAAATTGAGGCTGTTGGAAACCTACCATGAGTCACCAAATATGGTGAGGGCTGAAGAAGCCCAAGCGTGTAAGGATGATTATAGAGTATGACATTTCCATCTCAGAAATGGGTTGATTGGTTGAAAGCTTCTAAACTTGTAGTTTACTACTTCAGTTTGATTATGGCTTTTAAGAAAGGAGCTTGGCTTCAGACATTTTAGCTTGTAATTTAGGGAGGCAACTGGATGTTGTCCCACTGAAATTAGTGTGGGACTAACTGAGGGATGGGGCATGGTTACCACAGAGAGGATAAATCAAGGTCCTGCTGAGAATAAGGATGCTAATTATCATCCTGTTTATGGCATACTGTTGCCCCTTCTCCTCCCTCCCCTAAAAAGCACACTGAAATATGGTCCAGCCATCTTTCTCCTTTTTATGCTGACGTGTATGTGGTGACTGACCTCGTTATCTTTGCCTCAGACTAAAGTCAGCCATGATCACCATCAGCGCTTTTGCTTGAGAGAACTGGAAGCGATGGAGGCTGTACCCGCAGTGTGGGGCAAACTCTTCTGGTCACAGGTTTTGCATCTTGACCCCGTGAAAGATGGCGTTGTAAAGATAAAGAAGTTTGACAACTATTTTGTGGTCTTTCAAACATCTGCCTTTAAGTGCTGTGAAAGCACCAGTACTGTAGTTTGGTAACAGTACTGTGGCCTTGATGATTTAAAGTTGTGAGAGATGCCCAAATTGTGTGGAAAAGAGAAAAATCTTTTCACATGTGTTGTCTAATAGTAGCTTTCTAGTGAGGCGGATGCACTGCAGTGTTATTTAAAGCTTCCCATATATTAAGGGTAAGCCCAGAAAATTATGCTATAAATTGTCAGGTTCGTACTAATACCCCTTTTAAAAAAAAAAAAACAAACAAACAAAAAAAAAACCAAACCAACAAGACCCCTTACCTTTCAGACACAGAGTCAGTTCCTTGAGTGACTCCAGCCAAGTCAGGAGTTGCTCTAAAACAACCCAGAAAGTTTTTGAGGCATCTGCTTTTTGTTTCTCTAATGAGGATATATTGTTTTCTTGTCCCAAAGCAGAAAGTCTTGAAAGTATTCTTAAAAGAAAGTTGGCCAAAGTGCTATCTCTCAGTGTTAATATATGTATCTGTAAGAAAACGTCTAGATTCTGTACTGGATCAGTTCCAACGTTTCCAGTACCACATTGCAAAGAATATATAGATTTTTGGTGTCACTGAAGAAACACAATGATTGAAATGAGGGAATGTAGTCTCCTAGTGCCTGTTTTACTAGTGCAAGCAATTTTAGTTTCTGTTGTGATTGTTGATCAAAGACTTAGTTCAGGAGTAGCACGTGATGCCCTTTAACAGCGTCCTCCAGCCTGCTTCTACCTTCTCTCCCACTCTCCCTGCAGCATGAGATACACAAAGCCTGAAACAAGTATGTATTTTTTTTTTCTATTTCTTCTCACCCTCCCCCCCTCCTTTATTTCAGAAAGAAGGAGGAATGGGATGTCTCAGATGTTAGAAGTCTGAGAAGTACAGAGGGGTACCTTAATGCAGAAGGTGAAAGGAGGTCGTGAGAAAAACAGTGTGGGATAAAATTGGTGACCTTACATGGGTAGAGCAAGCTTGGGTGAAATGCGGAAATCGGGAAGGATCCTCAGAAATAGAAATGTTATTGTGGACATGCAGAAGTCTTGATGCAGAAGAAGTGGGTGATGAATAGTTACTAGATACAGAGCAAACCTGAAAGGATATACCCCAAAAAAAATCTGTAAAGGGGAAAAGATGGGCAGCATTGTGGTCCCGATATATTGAGTATGTTTGATTTATAGCATTAATGAGGTGATCTTGCACTAGGGCAGTTTACTTTTTGGTTGCTTTTTCTTTATGGAGAACCTGAAAAAAATTTGAAGAGGAAATTTCTTACTCTACTTCTTCCTCTTTTTTTTCTGAAAGCCTTTTCTATGTAGGAAAAAAAGACATTTCAAACTGCATTTAGTTCATCTATTGCAAGCTTGTTTCGTGTAATTTGAAGCTAAATTGAGAAAGTGTTTTTTAACCAATAAAGCTTTTTACATAATTTACATTTGTTTGGCATCAGACTAAAGGAAACTGATTGTGTCTTCCGTAAAAAAACCTAAAAATCCTCTCATGTTAGAGGGGACTACTCTGACCATTGCCAAGTTTTTCTGGGGTATTTCTGTGGGTACCAGAAGTCTTTGTGAGCTCTTGAACTTTGTTAAACAACTAACTGGTTTTGAGTGTTTGAAGGAGTCCGGGATGGTTTCAGGACACGAGGTTCAAAGCTGATCGCTATCAGAAGGCAACAAGCAAAACAAAAAAAAGCATTTGGAGAAACGATGAAAAATCTCTTCCTTTCTCAAGTACGTCTTTCATTCTGACTCTTGTGATGCCATCGCTTTACTGAATGTCCAGCTGATAAGACAGGGCTTGAATTTCTAATTTTGAAAGTCCTCTTAGAGGATCAGCAAATAATCTTATTTTCTCTTTTTGTGCTAAAAGGGGAAACAGGAGTGTTGATGGTTTGTGACCAAAAGTATTTTGGGAAGTGCATTATCAATGCAAAATTTCAGTGAAAATTTGGAAGTGGAAAAGGAACCCAATATTTTAATATGGTCATCAAAGCGCTGCGTTGGGACTCAGACTGAATAACTCCGTTTTCCTTTATTCTGGCGTTTTAAACAACTACATTAGCAGGGGTGTAATAACAAGTTGTTGCTGGTTTAGTCTGTAATAAAATAATTCAAGAGTTTGTGAGGGGTTCTGTCTGAAGGGTTGAGCTGGCCATAGAACAGGGGAACGCGAACTGTTCTGTTAGTTACCATGGATTTAAGAAGTCAGGCTTGTGATAGGAGCTCTACACAGTTTTTCACTGAAATACCAACTATTTCATCTTGGAAATCTTCAGAAATCCTGTCCACTTGCTAGTGCTCTGGCAGAGATGTAAGAGATGAGCATTTTTCATATTCATAACTGCTTTGGAGTGCTTTCATTAAAATAAGCAATTATGATTGCAAGAATCAGAAACTGTGAAGAACAAAGAGGAGACGCAATTAGCTCTCTTCTAAGCAAAGTGGAAGTGAGATTCTTGTGTGAAAATACCTGTTCCGAAATTCCATCCAAACGGCTGCCTTGTGATGTTAGCATAATACGGTGATTTGGAGATCGTTCTTCTGACTGTTAACTGCTTTAATTTGCCAAATGATGCTGCCCGGTGCAGAAATAGCGTTCAGGAGACAGTGCCCATCAACTGAACATCCCTGCATTTTTTGTGTATCTTCACACCGGTTTAACTTGCTGCTGAGGTGCTTGCACTCACAGAACCAGAAGGTCTGCTCTCCCAGAAAGGAAACAGGGAGGTGCTCTTCTGTATGGGGGCGCAGCTCATGCCGCGCCTCAAGTACCTGACTTCATGGCTCTTAGAGGTGCCAGGGTAACGGCTAGCAGGAGCAGGATCCACTTTTAAATAAATTTCTGCTACTGTAGTAAGAGTGTGTGGTAGCAGATGGGAAAAATAGAGAGTTAGGAGCGATGTGAGAAAGGATTCTTGCAGCAGATCTTGCTGCTGTTGAGTATCCAAGGGGAAATATACGACGTCTTTGGGAAGGTTTGTCTTTTAATGGTAAGTCTTTTAATAATGGGAATAGTTTTTAGTCAGGGTGCTGCTTCAGCTCACTGACACCTTGCTGAACTACCTTGGGGTAAGGTGGACCTCTCACTTGGGCCAGCTAACTCCTAGTTAGTCTGCGCAGATTCCAACCGCTCCTAGGTTAGACTGTGACTCTTGGTAGATGATAAATCTGATCCACTGTGTCTGTGAAGAATATAGCTTTTTTTGTGATCTTGCCTTGGGATGAGGAAGTTGTTTCTGGAGGGCCTGAGTTTGTTCTGGCTTGTACCGTTATAATTTGGTGGCATTTAACTTGTTCTGCAAAGAGGTAATTCGTAGTCAAAGCACCAGAAGATTGGAACCACAAAATTGTTAAATTAGTAACGTGTCCTAAGCATTACTGCATGAGGTGATGTAGGAGTTATTTTCACCAGCATTGTTTCTGCTGTTCACCAGGTTTCTGTTATTGCCATAATACACTATCTTTTTGTCTGTCATACCTTAACATGAATTTTCAGGCAATGAAGCCAACTGCCTTTAATAAAAAAGCCTTTTCTTTTTCACAATAATGACTAATATTCTGGAATTGTTTGCATCATTTTTAAAAAGTGATGCTTAAGCCCTGTGAAAAAGTGCCTCATGCTGAGCAAGTCTGGGCAGAAGCGGGCTGCCGTCGCCTCTCACCGTATGCACCGTCTGAAACGGGAGAAGCCAGCGAGGGCGCAGTCTTGCCAGTGCTTTACCACAGGAGGATCGGGGAACGGGGTGACATTGCTGTGCCGGGTACTTGGTCACGCAGAAGCTGTCGGGTGGGTGCTTGCCGTTATAAAGTCAGATGGTATCACCTTTCGTGGAGATTTTTATTTGCTGCTTTGCTGTGGCGTCTGTTGTGGTGGCGTGCCTCGAGTTACTCTTCTTACATTTGAGTAGGACTTTAGCCAGACTTTAATAAGGTAAAGAGGAAGATCTGTAGCAGTCTGTTTTATTGGTCGTGCTTGACTGTATTCATGTAATTAAAAAAAAAAAACCAAAACCCTCTTAAAATTTTGCCCGTGCATTCTGTGCTGAAATATGTATCAAACTGAGGAAGTTTGTTCTCAGAGACTTCCTCGTTAGTTATTTAAGAACCCAAGAGGGGATGATCCCAGGGAAATTAAGCTGTTATCTCGGTGCTGTAATTGCCCTGCGATATGATCTGGTGTTGAAATGGTATCTTTCCTCTAGATGAAACCTTCTGAGCCGTTGCACAGCACAGGGCTTTTATAAAACACACAGACTGGAAGTTCACAGCTCTGTAAAAGGTACTTCGGTTACAGTGAGGAGGAATATTCCCATCGCAGCTAATAAAATCGTCATAATTTCAAGGATGCTGCTGTAGTCCCCTTATCAGAAGCTTAGGGCCACTACATGTGTTGGGCCTGATGGAGGACAGACAGGTGGATAATGGGGAATGTAACAGCAGGGTAACAGTAAGAAAGGAGAGCTGATACACAGTGATAATTACATGTTAATTAAGGAGAAGAGGGAGGCAGGTAGATGTGGAATATCAATGCTGTGGAGGAGACTGACAGAAAGAAAAGGAAAACGTGGGGGAGCTGACGGTCCCTGGGTCTCAGTGGGTGCCCGGTGATGGAGGGCGGCTGCAGGAGGAGCACGTGGTGCTGCGTTTCTGTGGCACGCAGGGTGCTGCTCACCTTACCCAGCCCTTTCTGGTAGGGTGCTGCGGGGGTGAAGAGAGCCCCAGTCCTGTTGTCATCCTCACAGCTGGTTCCTGTCCGTGACGGGAGGGGTGACTGCTGGTGAAGCATCTGTCTGCACGCAGGGGCTGTGTTACGGGGCTGGAGGCTTTGCAAGTCCGCAGCAGGGCTGTGGAAGCCGGGTGTCAGCTTCCTGCCTGTAGCTGCAGAAAGGGCGCTTAGCAAAATGAAATCAGTAGCGCAGTGGTAGCGCTGCACACACCGTACGATGTATCAGTTCAGTTCACATGCCCCAGAAATGTACTGGAAACTCTGGAGATAACGTGCTTAATGTTATCTCCTACCTTACTTAATTTGATTTTATTTGAAAACTGTATTGAAGTGGATAGAGGGTGACTGAGAAAGCGAACAGCAGTGTGAATGGACTGTTGCAAATTATCACGTTGCCACAGCCTAATGAGTTAAGGCACGGGAATGGGCACAGGCTGCTACCTGGGTGGTTTTAACTGATGTGCTCTCTAATTGCAGTGGGATAGAAGTGAATGCCTTGTCGGCTGCCATTGTGCCTCAAACTAGTAATAAATTAAGTTGCAGAAACCCAGTGTTTTGGGAGCATCTGCCAGTTCACGTGCTTTTCTTGGAGCCTGCTACCATATAATGGTCCTAGTGTCTACCATGATGTTTGGTACTTCTGTTTAAAAAATGAGTAGCAAAGAAGGACTTGGATACTTACTTACTCTGTATGGAAATACATGCTTTTGCACCAATACTTGAGACATAGTCAGGTTTTTAGTGAGTTCAGTGAGTCCCTGAGAACGCATGAGAAGCAGCTGTAGACTAGGGCTCGTGGGCATTACTGTGCAGCTGTAAGCGGCATTAAGGCAGGGATTTGTACAGCCGAGAAGCGCTGTGCTGAAGGTGGGGTAAGCATCAAAATGTGCCGGCGGTGGAAACAACTTTTGCCCTTCTGTTCCTTTTCTTGAAAGGACGAAAGCAGGGAAAAATACTAGCCACCTTTATCCAAAGGATTGCTAGGCTTTTGCAAACGTGTTTGTGGTCTTTAACTTAGAAAGAGTGTTAATCTGTTTCAGCTCATGTGTAATAACAACTCTGGGGGGGCTCTGTGCTTGCAGACCTACATTGGTTCCATAGTTGCCTCTGTGAACCCTTACAAGAGCATCCCGGGACTGTATGACCGCGCCGCCGTGGAGCGATACAGCAAGCACCACATGGGAGAGATCGCGCCTCACATCTTCGCCGTGGCGAACGAGTGCTACCGCTGCCTTTGGAAGCGCCATGACAACCAGTGTATCCTCATCAGGTAAATGCTGCTGCTGCTGCTTTGATTATCCCTGCCAGTGAGCCATCCGAGGTGATTTAGGAGCATGGGTTTGGGCCACGTGGAGAGGAGAACTCCAAAAGAAAAGCAGGCTTTTAATCATCAAAGTTTTTGGAGAGAGTTCTGAACTCACTCTGTATCATTCTGTGGACCTCTACCAAAATGTTGATTTTTCTCATGCGTCTTAGAATTTAATTTAGTGAAAAAGTCCATTGTATTTTTGTGCATTTTTTTTTAATCAGCCATCTAATGTTAGTCCAAGTGCTTGCCCCACTGGTTTAAACATCCCTGTGCAGCACAGTAGTTTTTCAGCACTAGACCCTGTATCGAGAGGAAAAGGAAAAATAACCCACCAGTCTTGAGAAACACGGTAAATGAGAATAGCGAAAGAGAAAACCCGCCAGATTTCAGCCACTTAATTCTGCCTGATTAATCTTCCTTGCTTAATCTCATTGCCCTTTAATTTAATGGTGTTTTGATAGCTTCCCATTTGATCCACTGTGTCACTGGTACTCAGGACCTCCCTGCTCCCGAATGTACGTTGAGAGCAGTTGGCATTTCATTTTTGTTGCTCTCTGCTCCTCTTTCCTTCTTGCTCCAGAAGAGCTGAAAACGCAGCCAGCTCCTTTGCCTTTCCCCCGCCTGCCGTGCCAGCTCAGCTGCGCTGGCTCGCTCACGGACAGGGAAGCCGAAGCCTTGCCCGCCGGATCGGGAGGAGCGGCTCGGTGGCGATGGCAGCATGGCACCAGCCATCGGGCTCCGGGCAAGGGGTGCTGTTCGGGGGGGTGAGAGCGCTTGTGTTTCCCCTCCCTCTCCCCTCTCACCTTCACAGTGCTTTTGTGATTAAGCCTGTTTTCTCGCGCCTTCCTGTAGCACACGTTAAGTGTGGAGAGCTCTTCAGACACAAGGCGACACAGTTTTGACTGTCTCCCGACCTCCACAGGGGTCCATGCAGCAGCCGTGGGGTCACAGCCCAGGGCAGCCGGTGGGCCAGAGCAGGGCTGAGGCAGAGCGAGAGCAGCACCTTTCGCAACAGCCAGTTTCAGCTGGCATTGAAGGTTACAGGCCGGCTTGTGAGGCTTCCTGGGTAAGAGGAGGATTTGGCGCGTACGGTTCAGCACCCGAGCTGCTGTTAGAAATGTGAATCAGACGCAGCAGAGCGAGGTCTGGTTCCAGATTTCTGCAAGCTCTCGGTTCGCAGCGGCCACCTGCCCTCGCCCCTAGGCAGGTTCTGCCTGGCAGTGGCACAAAGGTGGAGGGGGCCGAGTGGGTTTTTCAGCTTTCTTCAACTGCATTTCTGCTTTTTATTGCTTAATGCGTAGTGCTGTATGTGTAAAGCTGAGTCCAGGTGACGCTCCAAGAAAAAAATGAAATGCACAAAGATCTTTGCCATGTGAAAATAGCTGGCCTGGAGTCATGATGTCATGTTTTAATGCCAGGTAGTTACTTGTGAACAGCCCATGTACCCAGATGTTGGGGAACAAAATAATTTCTGGTGCCTAGCAGGTGGCTGTTAGTATTTTTTGCCATTTTGTGTTGACCCAAGTATTGTACCTTTCCTTCCAGTTCCCCGAAAGCTGCCAAGAGAAAAGCAGGTTGTGTCCTAAAAAGGACATGAGCAGAAGTCTCTGATGTTCCAGAGGAGTCTACAGCAGTCCCTGCTCTGTAACCCATGTGCCTTGGTACAGATAAGCCATAATATTGGAGAAGTTTTGCATTAGCAGTCCCTTTTAAAATTGTTTACCATGGTCATGGATTAAAGCAATGTTTTATAAAGTTCAGTGTTTCGGACAAGTGCCACAATCCAACCTTATAAGGATATCTTGTTCCTACAGGAATCGGGGGAACATGCAATTCAAATAAATAATAATAAAAAAAAGTCAAATCTACTTTCCTAAAACAATATTATCTGCTGTATCTGTGAAAGACTTGAAGCAGGATTTTATTTTTTTAAAATTACTGAAGGTTTTCAGTGATCCTCATGAGGTTTAGGAAAGGCCCTGTGCTCATATTCTTACTTTGGGGCATCAGAAGGGTGCTCATCATCTTCAGCATCCTGGTCATTCCTGCATCTTTTACTGGCTTAGAATTAGATGTTGCAACAAGTCGCTGTCAGGCTTTCTTGGTTACTGCTGGCATTTGAAAAAACTTCAGTGCCTGAATCCAGGCAGGTATTCTGGCATTGTATTTAATGTAAGGGACGATGAAAAGGAACAAAAAACGTTGCATCACGAAAACACAAGGAACAGTTACATCCAGTTAAAATGTTCGTGTAGGCTTCACATTCTGATACGCAGTTTCACCTGCTCCTGAGGTTGGGATCTAAAAGCTCAGTAGCGGGCTGCAGGAGCGCCAGGAGGTGGGGAGCGGAACTCCTCCCTGGGATGCTCTGGGCGCCAAGTGCCCCCTGCTGGCGCCCGGGCTTAGCTCAGCTTTGGTTTGCAGCTGCTCCCCTGGCGCGGTGGGTTCAAAAACCTGTGAAAAAGGTCCTGCAGGCTGCCTGCGGGGGGTAAGATGGGAGGGTTAAGGCAAGAACCTGAATGAAAAACTGTCGTCACTAGTGACTCAAAATGCAGTACAAATGCGAGACCATTTTTCCAGTATCACCACCCAGACTAGAGGTGAAAAGGAAGGAAATACAGAAGAGATGATATTAGATGGAGTCATCTGAAGACACTTATTTATCTGTCTGTGTTACACAGGCTTATTTTAATTCATGATAATGCTGCAGAAAAATCACTTAGCAGTCTAAAATGTCAACAAAGTGGCGCATAGAAGAAGCTGTGCACATCCTGTGCATTAGAATGTTTGCACAGTTGTGAAATGGTATTTTTGCTCTCCCAGGCTAAAAATTGTTTATCTGGCTATTGAACTGGAGTAGACAAAAACAACCACATCAATGAATGCTCCGTTTCATTTTGATCTGAACCTTACCGCAGAGTCCAGTTTTATTTAAAACGGGCAAGGAAAAAAACCAACCTACCACAGTTAAATTTGATGCTACACAGACATTTTAAAAAAACAAAATTAACATAATCTGATTTTTCATATGAGCGCCTTGGCAGGAGCATGAAGGGAGTCCATCTTACTCAAAGAATAGCCAGACACCTTGTCCTGGTGGAGGGACGGGTCTGAGTTACCCCATGATGAGCTGATGTTCACAAGTTGGGACCAAGTTCAAATCTCCAACCCTTTATTGTAGGAACAGGAAAATATCTTTGGGGATTTTTCTTTTCTTTTTTTTTTTTTTTTTTCTTCTTTCTTTTTTTTTTGTGG